>PVJH01010627.1:0-72867 GCA_004026705.1 Nesogale talazaci | reverse complement strand
TCTTAAGGCTTGGTATGCCAGTATGGAGTCTCTCTTTTTCCTTCTTGGTTTGCTTCCATGTGGGCATGACAGGCCAGCCCCTCTCCCCAACCTGTAGGTTTAGTGTTGTTCTCTGTAGCACATACTTCTAGAAAGGGGCCAATTTGGCTCTGATTGGAGCCAGCCCTGTAGCTCACTCTGTTCATGTGCTGCTGTTGCTCCATGTGGTTACGGGGTCCTCCAGGTTTGGTACACTGTGGGGGGGTCTGCAGGCACACTCCCCGTTCTGTGGAGATCACCCCCTGGGTGGGCTAGTGCTCTGCTCCCCCAGTGCCATCATCTCCCTCTTTTTTCCTTCCTTTTCTCCCTCCCCCCATCCCCTTCCTTAGGTTGGACTCACATGTATATCTGTACCTCACCCAATGTAGCATGAGATAAATGGCTTTTCTTCTATACTAACAGTTCTCAACCTGTGGGGTTACAACCTCTTAGGGGGTCTAGTGACCCTTTCACAGGGGTCGTCTGATTCATAACAGTAGCAAAATTAGAGTTATGAAGTAGCAATGAAAATAATTTTGTGGGGGGGGGGGCACCACAACATGAGGAACTGTGTTACACCTGCGTCATGGGGACTTCTATTCTTGCACCAGTGTCCTTTACCAACTGGAGGATCTATGTTTTGGCTTCAGCAATAAGTACATAAAAAGGCCTGGATGGGTTAATGTTACTACATCTTCTCAACATTGTATGCTTTGGGCAAATGATCCTGGGTGCTTTCCTAAGCTTTTGTCACGCCACTCCTCCTAACCAGTTCTTCCTTATATAAAGGGAAAAGGAAAGGGCACATTGTATTAAGTTCACAAAACAGGTTATGCAATAAATTGTAAACTTCTATGCTCAATGATATCAAAAAGAATCGCTATAAGTGTCTGTGAGTATATATGTGTGTGTATATATGTATATATGTATATGCTGTAGGAAGAGATAACAAAAAAGGGTCATTCTGGTTGTCGCTGCATGGAATTATTATAGATATGTACATTTTTGTACTTTCCTATATTTTCCCATTTTTTAAAAATGACTCATATCCCATTAACATTTTAAAAATCAATGTTATTGAGATATCATTTGCATGTATTAATATTTTTAAGCATCCTGGACAATGAGTTTTGCTTTCATGTAATCTCCATCCAATAAAGACACAGAATACTTTGAGGACCCCAGAAAGTTCTCTCACACCCCTTGAGAGTCCATTTATTGTCCATTCCTGGCTCAAGGCAACTGCTAATGTGAGTCCTTACCGCACTTTTTTGACCACTATCAGATTAGTTTTGTTTGCTCTTGAGTTCCATATTAATGGAAACATATAATATGTACTCCTTTGCATTCAGTTTTTTATTCAACCGATCTATGAGGGCTATCCATGTGACGATGTGCATAAGTAGTTTGTTCATTTTTATTTCAGAGAACTACCCTGTTGACACTACCAACGTGTGTTTATTCACTCGCCAGTTGAGGAACATTTGGACTGTGTGATGAAGTGAAGCTTCTTACTATGGTTCTTTTAGCTGTGTCTCTGTAACTCACCAAATGAGTAGGTAGAATCATGCAAATAGGGTGTGGGAAACACTAAGAGAGGGGACTGGTCAGTTGGAGAGGTTCCCCCAACCCTTTGGCCTGGCAGAAAGAGGAAGAGAGAGAATCCCCAGGGCCATCAAGAAGAGCCGCCATCGGAGGAGCACAGGTGGAATTCTGTCTAAAGGGGCAGAGGCTCAGACCAACGGCACCAGATGCCAAAGCGTGGTGACCAGAGCAAAGGAGCCACGCTAAGGCAGGGCAGTGGGGCGTCACCCCTCACACCAGAAGCCGAGACTGGGAGGTAGAGCAGCAGGCCTGCATCCTGGCCTACACAGGCAGAAGCCAAGGGCCTGTATGGCTGAGAGGCTGAGGGCTGATGAGAGGTTTGGCTGGTGGCTGCAGAAAGGCATTGTTGGGAACCAGGGCTGTCCAACTGGCAGCCTGTGGGCTACATGCAGCCCCCGAAGTAATTTTTTGTGGCCTACAATGCTCTGAAATAAAATGAAAATAGAAAAAAATGAAAAAAAAGAAAATAGAAAAAAATGTTATAAAGAAAATATCGCTTAGAAGATCCTGGCAATACTGTACACACAACTCGCTCACTAACCCTTTAACTGCTGAAGACAAGTATACACTTGGCGCCCTGCCTTTCCCGGGTGCCTGTGGATGTGTATGAACGCACTGACTCCATTCTGGCAACGTTTGGAAATGCTTTGTCTGCCACTCGCGGTGTCACATGATGTACGTAAACAGATCCCAACAGCGAACAGGTTAAAAAGCCCAACTCTGGGTTGGGCTGTTAGGAATCATACCTAGCGGCAGTGCTAGTTAACATTTTTATAGGGAAGCCATTGTGCATCACATTTGCCAGCTTTCCAACATTTTGTGTTTCTTATTACTTTGTTCTATTTTCCAATCACAACATCAGAGGTAAGTGAAACTGTATAATGGCTGGACTTTGTTAAAGTTACCATTAACGTCTACACATCTTAAAGTGTACATTGGTGTTGCTAGTGGTATTTGTTGCATTTCCTTTGTTAGGTTATAGGTATTATATATTCTATCACTGCATTTAAGCCAAGCACTTGTTTTAAAAAATGTTAATTTATTCATTTAAGTGTTTTATTCAAGATTTTGAATTAATTTTTTTCCAGAATGACTCGGTTTTAAAAGACAAATATTGAAAAGTAGGAAATCCCAAAATATATTCTTATTTAGGTGAGAAATATCTGGAAGTTAGAAAGTTTGCAGTACAAATTTTATGCGATTTTGGGAGTACGTACTTATGTGAGCAACTATTTTCATCCATGAAATTAAATAAAATAGCATACAGATCAAGATTAACTGATAAACCTTAATGAAGATTGTTCTCAGTCTTTAAATCCAGATATTGGAAAACTAGGAGAAGGAAAGAGCTGACAAGTTTCGTGTAAAACAAGAATAATTTTAGTTTTATAAATCTATATATTTTGTTTGTTTTTGGGCATCACTGCCCTCTGGTGGTCATGGGAGCTACCCAGCCTTGCTCCTGAGAGCCGCTGCTGGATTTGAACTGCCAAGTCCGTGGGCCACAGTCCCGCACTCAACCACTTCACCGCTGGGGCTCAGCCTAAATATATTCAATAAAATAAGTATTTTTAAAAAGCAATTATAGTGTTTTCATTATCCTATCCACATTCCTGAACCCTCACTTCAAAATATACACTTAAGGAGATTTATAAATGTAATGAGACCCGCATGAATCTTGCCTGTTGCACCAAATGACACAAGTTTTGATTGAGTTTGACACCTCTGCTGTGAACCAATGACTTTACCTTTAATGTTTTCTGACCCTGGTTTATGATAACCTGCTAACTTCCCTGGTAAGCCCCCTTAATAATGAGTATCGTGAACCTTTGAGGAGCTGATATCAAGGGCTCAAGTAGAAAGAAAATGTTTTGAAAATGAAGATGGCAACATATGTACAAATTTGCTGGACACGATGGATGGTGTGGTAGTACATAATCTGGTGTCAGTTTGGGACTTCAGAGGATTATGAATGAAGGGGTGGAGTCTGGCCTGTCAGTCAGATGGTAGCCAAGGAGGCCTCTGTATAGGCATAGCTTTCTCCTGAGAATTCTGAGCAATCCTGTATTTTCCTCCTTAGAGACAGGAGACACTTCTCTATTTGCTCCCTGGGAGACATTGCAGCTGACAAGACACATGGGACTACGCTAGCACCCAGAGTTGAAGGAGCCACATAGACCTACTCTGATGCAACCAGACCTCTGAATCTGGAGAAGCCATGTAGAAACAGACTCCTACCAGTGCTGAGATGCTTACAACGCCACAGACTTCAGAAGATGTACAACCAAATGGCCTATGATCATCCTGCATTCGGCATCTTTGCATGTCTTTTGTGAGTCTGAAGAGGTCTTTATAGATTGATATTGAACATATGGGTTAATATCAGACTTTTGGGCTTGGACTGACTAGGCTAGGAAGTTTCCTCAATGTTTAATTGCTCTTGTATATAAACCACTTTCCTATACACATGTGTGTCCATGAATTATAGTTGGAAGGGATGCATTATGATAGGTCTTCATATTGTGCCAACCTGGCCAATAGGCACATGTGGGATCAATAAAATTAGAATTTGATTGGTGGGCCAAGAGATAAATGACTTGGCAAGCCCCACCTGCCTCACTCCAGTTCTCTGGTGATCAGACAAGCAGGCAGCTGCCTTAGCTAATTCTCTGCCTCAACTTGAGAGCTATACTACCTTGGGACACTCAATCCATGAACATGTTGCTAGAACTTGAGGTACCTTTGAGAGCTGCTTCGCCACACTGCTGGTATATATATCGCATAAGTTGGGAACTGTCATCTGGCTGACTGTTTGGTGACCTACCCTGCTGGTTGCAGCCTTGGCCAGACCGTCTGCATTGCTCTCCAGAAGACTTAGCTGTCTGACCCAACAGCCCTCATGAGTTGAAGGACTTCAAGTATATTAACTGTTTCACAGAATTGAGCTGAACTGAACCCTCTATATTGCTGTGTGGACTAATTAGCTGTTAAATTCCTTCCAGATAGATAGATAAATATGACGATCACATATATGAGATGTCAAGTTTCATGATTGAGATGTAGGGGTGGAGTCTAGCCTGTTAAAATGGAGATAGCCGTTGAGTAGCCGATGAGGCCTCTATGTGGGCATGGCTTTCTCCTGAGACTTCTGGGAAATCTTGCGATGTTTCCTTCATGAAGATGAGAAGCTATCTTCCCCAGTTGTGGGGAGTCAGTCTCCAAGATGACGAATTATGAACAAGACAAGATGGCAGCGTCCGAGGAGCTAAAGGAGCCGGAGGAGAAACCACATGGCCTTACCCTGATGGAACCAGATCTGTGAAGCTGGAGAAGCCACGTGGAAACCCCTGCCAGCGCTGACTTGCTTCTACCACCACGGGATGCTGTTGATGGACCCTGAGCCCTAGAAGCGAGGAGACATGGGGAGACCCCTGCCAGCACCAGACTCTGCACCCACTGGCCTGTGACTTGGTGAGTCGGAAGGAGACTTTATAGACTAGTATCGGGCATATGGGCTAATATTAGACTTATGACTTTGAACTGGACTGGGTTGGAATGCTTTTTCAATGTTCCATTCCTCTTACCCTTACATCCATATTCGTATCTATGAATTTGTTTCTCAGTCTAACCGGACTAACGATAGATGATTAGATAGATAGATAGATAGATAGATAGATAGATAGATAGATAGATAGATAGATAGATAGATGATAGATAGTAGATAGTAGATAGATAGATGATAGAAAATCATAAGTGTTCTGGTTTCGTTTCTCTAGAGAACCCTGTCTAACACAATTGGTACCAGGAGTGGCTTCTCCAGGTCCAGGCATTAGCATAGTTCCATGTGTCTTGTCAGCTGCAATGTCTCCCAGGAAGCAAATAAAGAGAAGGAAGTGTCTCCTATCTCCAAGGAGGAAAATACAAGATTTCCCAGAATTCTCAGGAGAAGGTCATGCCTACACAGAGCCTCTTTGGCTATGATCTGATTGACAGACTCTAGTCTGTCACTCACTCATAATCTCACTCATAATCCTCTCAAGTCCCAAACTGACACCAGATTGTCTCTTAACACATATATGGATTGTGATAAGAGCTGTAAGAGCCCCAATAAAATGATTTATTAAAATAAAAATAATAATAATATTTGTAAGTTCTGTGTGGCCATTGCAATGAATTACCAAACCTCGCATCATGGGAGGAAAGTTTGGTGTCAGAATAGGGTAAAGGAAGGATGGAAAGTGGAGGCATTATCAGGGGGTGATCAATCCTCTGATACACTTACAGCAAGGGTTCAAAAGGCAGCTGTGCAGGAATAATTATTATTTATTATAATAGTGATATAGAGATCATGACAGAGAGAGAAAGAAAGTAACAATAAGAGTCAGACACACATCACATCAGGGTAGCATGCTCACCTCTGGCCCGTATGGTGGTCCGCGTGGAGATGGAGAGGGACAGGGAGTTACATGATGAAGGTGAGGAGCTGACAGTGTCCGGCACTCAGGGTCAGCAGCGAAGGTCAGGAGTGAGGGTCACGAACATTAATTTTCCCCATTTAAGTAGCCTAACAGGGCACATCATTTCTCTAGTCATCAGTCAGAACATGCCGCAAGCAAGGACTGTCTTAAGGGCTATCATATGATAATGGCTTAGGGATGCCTCATAAATAAGAGGAGAGGGATGTGATAAGGAGGGACTCCAGACTCCTGGAGGTAGGTGAACAGGTCTATATAGTTAGGGGTCATTGACAATGACTCTTGAATCCCACCCATAGGCCTCGAGGAAGCAGATCATTATCCTAACTTGAGTCATGCAAAGTCCTCATAAAATTAGGAGTTTCAGTGAGAATGGCTAGCACATTAAATGTTGGTAAATTGCTTGCTTAATATTTTAGAGTATAATAATTGTGGAAAAGTTCTGTCTTCATCTGACAAGGCATGTTTGGTGAGGAGTTGGATTATCCTTCTCCCCTGTGAAGACAGAGAAAGTCAAATAGGTCCTCCACACCATTTACTCAGTTTGTTTCTATTACGGGTTCCTTTGAGCCTAGCATTTCCTTGCCATTGTTGTTGTGAGGTGCCATCTAGTCATAGCATCCCTGTGTACAACAGAACAAAATGCTACCCACACCTGTGTCTTCACCATTGTTCTGATGTCTGAGCCACTGTGTCAACCATCTTGTCGAGGCTCTTCCTCTTTTGGGCTTCCCCTCTACTCTACCAAGCATGATGTCTTTTGCTAGGGCAGGTCTCTCCTGATAATATGTCCAAAGTACATGAGACAAAATTTCACCATCCATGGTTATAAGGAGCATCCTAGCTGTGCTTCTTCTAAGACAGATTTGTTCTTTTGGCAGTCCGTGGTACTTTCAATATTCTTCACCAGCACCCTAATTCACATGCATAGGTATTAGCATAACCACATGAAAATTTTTATGCTTACTATTTGCCTGGTTTTAACATTACACCAGCTTTTTAACTAACCTACCTGGGTCTTCTTATAGGTATCATATAGATAATCTAGCTTTTAAGCTGAACCCTGGTGGTGCAGTGGTTGTGTTCAGGACTGTGGCCCACAGGATTGGCGGTTCAAATCCAGCAGCAGCAATCCAGGAGCAAGCTGGGCTTCCTACTCCCACCAGGGCAGTGATGCAGGGGGGAAAAAAAGAAAGAAAGGGGGAAAAAAGGATAAGCTAATTTTTTTTCCTTAGGCATCACTGTCCTGGTGGTGGGAGTAGGAGGCCCAGCCTTTGCTCCTGTGAGCGGGAATTGAACCTCCATCCCAGTGGGCCGCAGTCCCGCGCACAACCACTACGCCACCGGGGCTCAGCCCTAATTTTTTTTTTAATCCAGTCTCATGATATCTGTCCTTTGGCTGTGGGAGGTAGAAGTTAAACTAATAGATTTTATTAATGGGATCTATATAGAGATCATAAAATATTGATAGAGGCTTGCTTTCATCTTCCAAAAATTCTAGATACCTGCCATTAATGCAGTACATCTAAAAATATCTGTGGACTAAGGCCACAGACCATTACGGCTTACTGAGACCCTTTCAGAGAGTCTGTAAGGTCAAACTATTTTCATAATACTATTGGGATATCATTTTCCTTTTGCAACGAGTTGACATTTTCACTTACAGTGCTGAATCAGCGTCGGGTAAAACTGATGGAGTCTTAGTAGACTTAAGTCAGTGACATCAAATGGCACTAGCAGTCATGTGCTTTTCCCCTTCAAGTACTCCCTAATTTTTTTTTTAAGAAGCCCTGGTGACATAGAGGTTCTGTGCTGCTGTCAGCAGTTCAAAACCACCAGTTGCTCCACAGGAGAAAATCAAGACAGTCTACTCTCGTAAAGAGTTATGGTCTCATCCAGCAGCAGCTCTCCAGGAGCAAGGTTGGGCCTCCCACTCCCACCAGAGGGCAGTGATACCGGAAATAAAAGGGTTATGATCTTGGAAACGCACAAGGGCAATTCTATCCTGTTCTGTAAGGGTGTTGTGTGTTAGAATCAATTCAATGGCAGTGAGTTAGAGTTTATGAGTTGGAGTTTCACTTAAGAGAGTGCTTGATAAAACAGTAAAAGTTATTCAACTTATTAAATCTCAGGGCTTGCGTACACTGGTTTAAAATGTCCTCTAAATGACAGAAATCCTTGTCTCTCAGGGAGCACCCTATGCAGTACAAATGGGCATTACAATTGCTGAGTTGAGTCTACCCAGTGGCACCTTAGAGGAGAGATCTGTTGATCTGCTTCCAACAAGGCAGCCATGGGAAACCCCTGGGACACAGCTCCAGGCTGACCCATGGAGGGTCCCCATGAGATGGAGTTGATGCCACCACAGGCCCTTCTCTGGTTTTTAGTGGTAGAGGGCTGAAAGAGAGCTCCCGATATCTGTCTAGAGAAAACGCACTTTTATTAATTGTATGAGATGCTAAATTAGCTCCTTTTTCTCCAGGAAAAAAAACAACAACAGCATTTTAATTAACTGGCTTATCCCCTCTATGGTACTAGCTTCCTATGTATTCAATTGCCTTACTTCTTCATTAAGAGAATTTTATTTCTATAGAAAGAACAAATTTTACAACCATGGCGGATTAAAAATTTTTTTTGAAAAGAAAAAAAATTTTTTGAGTTCCCATATACCTCATCTTCAATTTCCTCTATTGTTAATAATTGACATTATGCTGATGTTTTACCATAATTAATGAACCTTTAAAGAATTACAGTGTCAGAAACCCACAGAGGCAGTTCTACCCTGTCCCATAGGGTCGCTGTGAATCAGAGTTGACTTGATGGAGGTGGATTTTTTTGTTTATTAATACATTGTTACTAAAATAGTACTAAAACATTAATAGTAATCCCATATTTTATGTAGATTTCCCTAGTTTTGACATAATGCATTTTCTGGCCTAGCAATCCACCTAGGATATTGCATGACACTTAGTTGTCATGTCTCCTTAGGTCCCTCTTGACTGGTACAATTTGACTTCTAAAAAAAAAAATCAACCAATTATTGAATTGTATGACATGTGGATAAAGTGCCAATAAAACTGTCAAAATATCCTATGAAACATAACTCTTTTCTCACATACATGGGGTCAGTATTAGTTGAAATTGACTCAACTGTTCTGTTTTTGTTTTGTTTTTCTTTCTGTTCTGGTTTTTGGTTTTTCATACTAATATCTCCACATCAAATCCTGTATCATACAATCAGTCTAGTCTGCCTTGCTTGACTATAATCTTCCACTCCAACAATGAGAACCTGCCTTTCATTGTAAACCATCTAATTAACGAATTGTTTCATTTTCATATGCATACATAATAGTTTCATAATTGCTAACTCATACCCACGGTGGGAAACAACTGAATCTATTAGAGTACAGGGCTTCTCTAATTTTTTTCTGCTGTCTGTTGTTTATTGTCTGTAATAATTCCTATTTGTCTCGTCAAATTTTATAGTAGTTTCTGGTGAGGGCTTACCTGGTGCCAGTTACTTCATTACAGCTAGAAATGGAAGTCCAGAGGAAGCTTTATAAAATGTACTTCTGGTCTAGTTATCCTTCTGGTTAGAATTCTTCCATGACTTTAAGGATAAAGGTCCACATCTTAAAACTGCTTATAATCTGAACTCCATTTCTACCCCAACTTTATTTCCCCTTCCTCCTCTTGCTCTCTTCCTTCTCCAACCCCAGCCACCTTCTTTCAATCTCTTTTTGTTCCTTCTTTTGCCATCATACTACACAATCAAAAATTCTCCCCCTCCTTTTCTACCTGTGAAAAACTTACTAAAGAAAGTACTATGAAACAGGAATAGGATTAAATCTAACAAAGTCCAAAAACGGACCTATGTTCATATGCCTTTTTTCAATTCAAAATAAAAGGAATTATTTAATAAATGTTTGTTTGACTGGCTATTTGAGAAAATATTCTTTTTTCCCTATCTCACCCCATATTCAAAGATAAACTTCAGACAAAGCATTAATTAGCAAAATGTGTAAAGAGCTCTCTCAAAGTGATAAAAAGAAAACACTTAATCTAAATATGGAAAAACACAGGTTTATTTGTTCTTTTGGCAATCTATGACATATTTCATATTTTTCACCAAAGAATAATTAAAAGGCATTTGTTTTTGTTTGATCTTTCTTACTCATTGCCCAACTTTCATATGCATATGAAAAACCAAAAACTGCCATTGAGTCTATTCAGATTCATAGTGACCCTATAGGTCAGGGTAGAACTGCCACTGTGAGTTTTGGGGACTGTAACTTTCTATGCAACTGAAAATACCTGGATTGGGGCCAGACATACCTTAGACCTCAAAATCACTCTTTGCTTGTGAGCAGTTTAAAGGGATCCTTGTAGCAGACTTTCTCAGTGTGATATGATTTTGTATCTTGACTGTTGCTTCCACAGGCATCAATTATGAATGAAAGTAAATCCTTGATAACTTATCAATTTATCATAATGTTTGCTATGTACTGGTCCAGTTTTTTTGTTTACTTTGTTTACTTTATGTGAAAGCATAATCCATACAGAGAACTTTAGCAGATTTAAGGAACTAATATATTCCCTTGGACTTAACATAATTAAAGCATAGTGATGAATCACAAAAACAGTATGCAATCATATATTGTGAAATATTTACTTCTAATTACAAATAAATGAAATTTTGTCTTGAAGCATGGTGTACCATGGGTAACAGTCTAAATACAACAACAGTAAATTACATTGCTACATTTTGTGACAGTGTGCATAAAAAGCCAATGTCAGTGCAAAGGTTGAGACAGTTTCTTTCTCACCAGATCGGAAATTCTCCAGCAGTCTTTGCAAAAACACACATGAAGATCATCTTCCACAACAAGTCTACTTCTGTATTTAGACTTGATAACCAGCAAACTGGAAAATCCTGCTTCACAAAAGTATGTTGTTGGAAATGGAAGGGGAAAGCGCAACACAGTCTCAGACAGAACAGGGTATGACTACAAACACTCGATCCAGAATTTTATAACTGGCAAAGCAGAGAATTCAGTTCTCGCTGCATCACTGTTAATATGTTCAATGAACTCCCCTTCAACTTTGATTATGAATGAGCTTCTTGCAAGTGCAAATGGGGTATCAGGTAGATTTGGAAAGTACGATGAAATTTCATCTGCAAGTATGTGCGAGTGTCCTTTCACAGAAATTATCATCATCATCCTTTTGTCTGGTTCCATGTCATGTTCGTCAAAGAAAGCAGATAAAGTAGGCAGCATTCTATTTTCATCCAATTTTTTTCTCCAAAGCTGAAGTTTTATTTGGAATGATTGGATCTTTTCAGACAAATCAAGTATGTTGCATTAACTTATTCAAGATAGCAAAGATGTCAATCAAGTCAGCTATTTTCTGCAGTCCACTTTTATGGCTGAAAAGTACTTCAAACTGTGGTCTTGCTTTCTGATTAAAAAATGTTTTGAGTTCATCACAAAGCTCAAAAAATTTTAAAACTTCTCCAACAACCATCTCACTTCAGTGTGAAATAGCAGAGCTTTATTTGGCGCATCCAAATCATTGCACAGTTGCGAAAACAGTCAACTATTTAAAGTGCTCACCTTTACAAAATTGACAGAATTTATAACACATTTCATTACTTCTTGTAACTTTTATGGCAGCATCTTCATTGCTAATATTTGCCAATGAATCATACATTGAGTTCTGAGACTTTTGGTGACTCATTCAGTGTCAAATGTTGACAAATGTAGGTTGACATTCTAGCATAGTTAGAGCACCATCTGTGCAAACACTACAATCCTTTCCCCAAGAGCTCTTATGCTCTTTCAGAAATGAACCAATTGTGTCAAATGCATCACATGTAGTAGTTGTCATTTCAAGATGTTTGCAGAAAAGAAACCCATCTTTAAAGTTGCCATCTTTAATTTACATAAACCATTAACTGTGAACAGTTTGCAACTTAGGTAGGTTCATCAATCTGGATGCTAAGTATTGGAAGTGGAGCAGATTTAATTTCCTGGATTACCTGATCAAGAATATCAGCAGACATGTTATCTATTGTTCTGCGCAGTGTCATTAGACAAGAAAATTGCACTCAATTTCTTTTTTTTTTTTGTCACTCAATTTCTTAACAAATTTGTCCCTGATCATAACTGGAACAATATTTTTGGCCTCTGGTAACAGTAAATCCTCAGCAATCGTGTGAAGTTTCATAGCTCTGGAAATTCTGAGTGTCAACAACCTTCAATGGCTGCTACATTTTGTTTGTGGTACTTGCCACCAGTGTCAAGTATGACTTTCTTGAGTCCATTGGCTTTACTTCTAAAATAGTTGGTATCCTTTCTGGCAAAGCTCGGATGTTAGCATTTTAGTTTGTTTAGCTTCGTAGATGATAAAACTTCACAACAAACAACACACTGCAGTTTCTCAATTCCTGCTGCTGTAATTATTGAGGTAAAACCATACTGTAAAAAATCCTCACTATATTATCTTTTCTTAACATTCTTCTCTACATGATTCATTGTCATGGGACGGTTTGCTAATTAAAAAATATATACCAATAACTTTAATAATATAAAAGATGATACATGGCATAGTTCAATCAATATAGTTCACTAAAGTTTCCTATGACTTACTATTCTCTGTGGGTTTTTTTTTCATACCTGCTACTACCACAGCTGAATATAAAAAGACCATTCAGCATCCAGATTAAATTCCCATGGTACAGGAATATGTGTGTATATATATATAAAATTTTTGCAGTTGATGATTTTACAGTACATGATTTTACACTTGCCTAGTAATGATAACTCATGAAGCGTCATTTTACCTCCAGTGCTGATGCTTTCAACACAGTAGTTGCTGTCTACACAGTAGCTGCTCTCTACACTTGTGACTGGCCTAAGTACATTATGTTGCCAACCCTGTCACACACACCTGTACTTGTATAGGGTGTATGTGATGGGTTTGACGTGATGATGTCATCATGCCAGGTACTAGTATGTGGGTGTATCTGCATATGGGCAGACCCACCTACAGATGGATGCTGGAGTGGTGTCTCAGTTCCTAAGAGCATCAGAAATCTGTGTTTTCCAATGGTCTTAGGTGATCCCTGTCACAGGGTCATTTGGCCCTCAACGGAGACATGACCTGCAGGTTGAGAACCGCTGCCCTAGTGTGAAAAGCAGCAGATGAGCACTCTCCCAAGGTGATGGAGTTGATGGTTATTGGACTTGGATTCAGATCTCTTTCTTTGAGGGTGTCCAATGAAGGAAGGCCCAGCACTACCACATCTTTACTACTTTAATGCACGCTGTGCTTTTTTCTCACATGGATTCATTTGGTAGGCATGGTTCTGCCTTTGTGAATGAGTGCTATTGAGAGTTTTGCTCTAGTCCCAATCCTTATTGTTCATGTAAGTAGTGTCTGTCCAGTCACTTATGCTTTTATTCTGCATAAGTCAATAATTCATGTACTGCAGTTTGAAAAGTTGGCCTATATATGGATAATTTCATTTTCTCAACATTGTTTTAAATTCTATACCTTTGACTAAATCAATGATGCTACCAATAGAATTACATTATTTCACTTGAGGATGATTTGTTTGTTCTCTATCATAAAATGATAATGGTGTCTTTAAAGTGAGTCAGACGTGGGCTGAGTCCCGGTGGCATAAGTGGTTGAGTGCGGAACTGCAGCCCGCAGGCTTGGCGGTTCAAATCCAGCGGCAGCTGGGTAGTGCTCAGGACCACCAGAGGCAGTGATGCCCACAAAAATAAATAAATAAATAAATAAATAAATAAGCCCTGTAAATCATTTCCAGTTCCTCAAATAAAGATAAAAGTATTAAAAAATAAAAACGTGAGTCAGACGTATATAAAGCACAGATAAATAAATGAGTTTTTGGATTCACACCTAATCATCACCCTAACTATGCACAATTAGTTCTTATGACATGAGCCTACTTGATATTCACTCTCATGAAGAGATTGCTGAAGCTATGGGTGGAAACAAACACCACAAACAGAAGGTACCCAGCTATAAGAAAGAGCAGCATCTGGGGTCTTAACAAGCTTGTTTTCACACAAGCAGCTATCTAAGGAGGCATCAGCTAAGTCCACACTGAAGAATAATACCAGCATGTGTGATCAAAGGAATGTAAATAATAAAATCCAAATCTAAAGGAAGGAAAGGTACCCGAGCTTAAATTCTGAACCCTGGTTTGCAGAAGACTATGGATGGCAACAGAAGCCCAAAGTCCATTTGCAGGTCCACACATGATTGTGCTCATGGTCCAGGGATGTGAATGTTGTATCGTAAAGTCAATGATGAAAAAGGTAGCTATGCTACCATTTGATCTTCCTTTGGACTCATCTTAGAACTGTTTAAGTTTTTATTATTTTCTGCCCCCTATGTGATTAAGGTTTTTCTCTGTTTTTGTTGTAATTACTATTGTTTTGGTTTGTTTGTTGCTTGTTTTTGTTTGTTTGTTTGTTTTTGTTTTTTGGGGGGCATCACTGCTCTCCGGTGGTGGAAGTAGGAGGCCCAGCCCCACTGCTGGAATTGAACCTCCATCCCGGGAGCCGCAGTCCTGCGCATAACCACTATGCCACCGGGGCTCAGCCCTGTTGCTTGTTTTTATTTGTATGCTTTTCTGTATATGAAATCCAGAACAAGTAAATCTGTAGAGACAATAACTGGGTTAATAATCATCTAGGGACATGTCAGGCGAGATCAGCAAGAAAAGAATCAGCTAACAACAATGAATACAAGAAATACGGAAATGATATGAAATTAATTGAGGTGATGACTGCACAACTCATATTAATATGATTAACCTATGAAATTTTATGATATGGTAACTATATGCCAATGAAATTATTCTAAAAAAAAGATTGATTGGCTCAACTCATTTACATTTATTGTGATTATGTTGTAATAGGTCTGATTTCTACATATTTTCTTTATCACATTTGACTTTTATTTCTTTTCTTCTTTTCCGACTTTGAACTGAAAAAGGAACAAAAAACATTTTCTTTCAGTTTGCTCTTTATCCTATATTTATCCTTCTTTCTGCTTGTACATAATTTATTAAAGTCCATGCCTAAATTATTGATTTTCATCTATTTCTTAGGGTGATTAATGTCTGTATCCTCTAATCAAGATAAAACAACATCCACTCTCATTTCTTCATTTCTCTTTTCTTCTGACCCTCATCATGGAATTATCTAAAATTGTAGTGTTAAATGGTTACGAATATAGTTGCTGTCACCTTCCCCCTTAAACTCTTAGTCTTGCTCCCTAAGTCAACAATATACTCTGCCTTTTCTTTTATTTTTTTGTTTTTGGGGGCATCACTGCCCTCTGGTGGTCGTGGGAACGCTGCTCTTGAGAGCCGCCTCTGGATTTGAACCGCCAAGCCCATGGGCCACAGTCCCACACTCAACCACTTATACCACTGGGGCTCAGCCCACTCTGCCTTTTCTTACATCTACTTATTATCTTGATTTTTTTTTTTTTTACTTATCACTGAAATGTGTCCTCCTACAGTATTTTCAAACTGTTCTGCAAAATACAAAATTCGAGATTCATATTCTTAGTTTTTTAATTTAGAAATGTAAATATACTTTATTTTTATGTAACAGTGATGTTATCAACAAATCAGATTTATTCACTTAATAAATATTTATTGAATGACCAGATATGATTTTTGACACTGGGAATTTGTCATGTTTCATTATAAAATTATGTATACAAATTATATTTTTGTAGATGCTCCTTTTTTTCCTTAAGCATTTGGAATTCTTTGCCTACTAGATTTTTGAGTTTGACCTGTTTGATACTCCATGAGTACTCTCAATCTGACTTTGATTTTTCTTTATTTCTTCTTAATTCTTGGTCAGTATTTCTTCAAATATTTACTCCAGGCTTTATAATTTTTTCCTTGGAACACAGTATAAAATTCTGGTTATCTTTCATATTACCTAACACTTATTTTACATTTTTCAACTTTTATCCTTTGCCGTTGTTTTTTGGGATATTTTTTAACAGATATCACAGCTTTCTCAATCTCTCTTCAGTTTTACACATTGGATTTATCTTTTGAATGCTTTTTTCAGCGACTATGTATTTTTTTTCACATAAGGTTTTGATATGACAAACCTTCATTCATATTTCTTATCTATTCCTCCTTATTGCTTTTACGATAGTTTTTAAAATTCTAAGTGATTCCTTAATTCTACTCCATCTGTCACAGATCATTCATTTTATTGTTTTCTTTTGTAGAAGTCAAACACCTTAGATATCCCTTTTTTTCCCCTATGAGTTTGTATTCATCACACCCAGATATAAACTGGTAATGGGAAGAGGGAAGGGAATCAGAGTCCTAAAATGGGTATCATTCCTTCTTCAACTCACCAGGAAGGGAAAACTTGTAAAGGAATTGTATATATGTATTTTAGCGATTCCTGAGCAGTCTCAAAGCTGAGAATCTATTGGTAAAACCTGAACGAAGCCATTCCTCATCTTCCACCTCCCCCATTGCATACCAAGTGACCTTGCTCCTCAGGGGATGTCTCTATTTCATCTTTTTTAATTTTTTATCTGTATCCTTCTGCCTTACTACTGTATGCGTCTGTGTGTATGTGTCTATGTGTGTATGTGTGTGCATCAGTGGGGAAAAGTCACTACCACTGAGTCAAAACTGACTCATAGTGACACTAAAGGACAGGGCAGAACTGCCCTTGTGAGTTTTTGAGACTGTTACTATTTACAGAAGTAAAAGCCTGTCTTTTTTCTACAAAGCTCCAGAGTGGATTCAAATTACTGACCTTGCAGTTAGCAGCAAAATGCTGAAATACTATCCACGAGGGCTCCAGATCGGAGTGGGGAAAAGAGTGAATAAAATCATCTTTGGGGCTATCCACTGCTATCCACTCCCCCAATTGGTCCAGCTCCAAGGCTATGCTATTGAACGGCAAAAGAATGGACAGAGATTTATCCAGAGCAATGTGGGAGTAGACAGAAAGGTACACCATGAAACTCTAAAAAGCACCCTATTGCCCACAGCATCTTGCCCCCAACTCTCCTGGGCTATCTAGGGCTCTGGTCGCAGCTGCTGTTCTCTACCTTCCCCGCCACCAGCAATATATATATATATATATCCTCGGACCAAGAAGAATCACTTCCCCGAAGAGTTTCCAACAACATGTTCAGTAGTCTTTCAATTCAACAGCATCTTCCTTCCAAAGCATTTCCAGGTGAAGTTTTAGGAAAGGAGCTAGCTGTACATGTTTGGATGCTGTATTCATTATCTTTTGCTATACAACAATATTACCAACAACAAACCCCACTGTTGTCACGTCATTTCCAATTGGTGGCAACCCTGTGTGTTAATGTATAGAGCTGCTGTCGGGTCTTCTTGGTCATAATCGTTACAGAAGTAGATCCTGTTGTTGGATCAAAGGTTCAAATTGCCAACCTTTCAATCAGCAGTTAAATGCAACTGCTTGCATCACCCAGGAACTTCTGCAAAAAAAAGGAGCCATGATGATACTGTCAAGTAAGATTTGGACTACTAACTTCAAAACTGGTAGCTAAACCCAAGAAAGGTGATGGTGCCCAGCTATCAAAAGATACAGCATCTGGGGTCTAAAGGCTTGAAGGTAAACAAGGGGCCATCTAGCTCAGAAGCAAAAAAGCCCACATGGAAGAAGCACACCAGCCTGTGTGACCACAAGGTGTTGAAGGAATCAGGTATCAGGCATCAAAGAACTAAAAATGATATCATAGTGAATGAGGGGAGTGCAGATTGGGGACCCAAAGCCCATCTGTAGGTGAAGCGACATCCGCTTATAGAGGGGTCTCAGGGAGGAGGTGAGCCAGTCAGGGTGCAGTGTAGCAACAATGAAATATGCAACTGTTAGTCCAGGTAGACTAGAGGAACAAATTTATAGACATGCATATGGATATAAGGGAATGGTTTATATATAAAAGGATTGGAACACTGAGAAAGCATCCCAACCCAGTCCAGTTCAAAGTCATTAGTCTAATATTAGCCCAGATGCCCGATATCAGTCTATAAAGTCTTCTTCTGACTCATGAAGTCACAGGCCAGTGGGTGCAGAGTCTGGGCGCTGGCAGTGGTCTCCCCATGGCTCCTCGCATCCAGGGCTCAGGGTCCATGAGCAGCATCCAGTGGTGGCAGAAGCAGCTCAGCACTGGCAGGGGGCCCCACGTGGCCTCTCCAGCTTCAGAGGTCTGGCTCCATCAGGGCAAAGCCATGTGGCTTCTCTGGCTCCTCAGATGCTGCCATCTTGTCTTGCCCATGAATAATTGTCTCTGGGACTAACTCCCAACAACTGGGGAGACAGCTTCTCATCTTGACGAGGGAAATATCACGAGATTTCCCAGGCGTATCAGGAGAAAGTCATGCCCACACAGAGGCCTCATTGGCTACTCAGTGGCCATCTCCAGATTAACAGGCTAGACACCACCCCTACATCTCAATCATGAAATTAACATAAGCACATGACTGCCACAGCAAGTTTTCTCTAGTTCTTAAATGCTTCCTACCCTCACTATCATTATCCCAATTCAATCTTACAACTCCAGCTAGACCAGAGGATGTACATAAGTACAGATAGGAACTGGAAACATGGGGAATCCAAGAGAGATGATCCCTCAGGACTAGCAGTGAGAGTGGCAATACAGAGAGGGTGGAGGGAAGGTGGCGTAGAAAGGGGGAACCGATTACAAGGATCTACATATGGCCTCCTCTCTGGGGCATGGGCAATGGGGAAATGGATGAAGGGAGACATCAGACAGTGTAGGCTATGACAGAATAATAATAATTTATAAATTATCGGGGGTGCATAGGGGAGAGAGAAGCTAGGAGGGAAGGAAAATATGAAGAGCTGATACCAGGGGCTTAAGTGGAAAGAAAATGTTTTGAGAATAATTATGGCAACAAGTATACAAATGTGCTTCACATACAATTGATGTACGGATTGGATGGGAATTGTATGAGCCCTCAATAAAATGATTAAAAACAAAAAATAAATAAATAACTGATAGCAAAACCCATCTGCACAAGAAAAAATTCACAGCCTTGAACACTTTATATAGGTCGTCAGAATCAACTGGGTTGCAGAGGGCATTGTTGCTTTTATTTAATGACAAAAAGCAGCATACATTCATTGTCTCACATTTATTAGTCTGTAAGAGTTCTACACACAGTTTGGCTAGGTTCTCTGCATCAGGTTGTCTAAATATAAGCCAGAACTACAGTCTTCTGTGAAGGTTCTCCTAGGGAAGAAGTACACATGGTTGTTGACAGGACTCAGGTCTTGGCAAGGTGTGGGACTCAAGATCTTGTCTGTTGCCTAGATATCACCATCACTTCCTTGTCCCATGAACAATACTTCAACAATACTTTTGGATTCTTCAAAGCCAATGAGGGAGTCTGTTGGCAAGATAACCATTACAATCTTATCACCTTTGCCTATTCTGTTGGTGAGAAGCAAGTCAAAGTTCCCACCAACACTCAAAGGAGGGGATTTATCTGGGTGTGAATTCTATAATTCTAAAAGGTGGTCTTCCCCGGGTATCTTTTTGTGGGAACTGTAATTCATCTTGCCCTGGGAGTTTTTGACATCATTGAAGAACTTTAAGGAGGCTGGTCCCCGAGGGTGTAAGTGGTTGAGTGTGGGACTGCGGTCCACGGGCTTGGTGGTTCAAATCCAGCAGCAGCTCTCCGGGAGCAAGGCTGGGTAGCTCACACGACCACCAGAGGGCAGTGATGCTTCCCCCCAAAAAAGAACTTTAAGGGGTAAAGTAACATCCTATCTTCCTGTAGAACTCTTCCTGATCACAAGCTGTGAAAAACAGATTTGGGGTGGGTGTGGGGTAAACCAGGAGGTAAGGAATTCCAGTAACTCTATTGAAGTGCAGTCAACCACAACTAATGTTTGTGGGAATGGAGATATGTGAACCAACTTGAGAGGTAAGAATTAATAAATAGGCTTTAGGGAAAGACAGTGAGAAAGAACTGTTGTTGATGGTAATCTGGTTCTCACTCACTCTCTACCATTGAGTCACTGTGACTCATAGTTACCCTATAGGACAGACAAGGACTGCCTCTGTCAATTTCAGAGACTATAATAGAGACTATAAGTCTTTACAGGAATAGGAAACCTCACCTTTCTCTCTCAGAGTGGCTGGTATTCTTGAACTTCTGACCTTGCTGTTAGTGGCCCAACATGTAGCCCACTACCCCACCAGGATTCCTTGTGCCAAAGAGTGAATGAGTGTCATCACTCATTAATAAGAGAAGAGGCATGTTTGGGACATAAGTAAATTTTGGTCATGAGCTTGACATGGATAAACTAGTCCCACAACAGAATTAGACTTAACCATGTTCCCAAAAAGAATATGTCTCAACAAAAAATGGGACTTAAAAATTGTAAAACTATCTACGAAGAACCAGAATTTGTTACTGGTTCAATCTTTTCAATTCTTGTCACATATGTGAATGCTTATTATGATGGACACACAAATACCAAGATGAGTATACAAACCCAAAATCGCAAAACCAAAGTCACTACCATCAAGTCCATTCCAACACACAGGACCCTATAGGACAAGAGAGAACTACCCCAGTGTGCTTCCAAAACTGAAACTCTTTAGAGGAGCAGAAAGCCTCATCTTTATCCCTCCCTCAGTTAGTACTTGCACTGCTGACTTAAGGTTAAAAGTCCAGTGCATAATCCACTAGCCACCAAGGGTTCTTATTAAAAGGGGGAAAAGCTTTCCTGAGTATCCAAGCATGAATCCCCCAAAATATACCTACCAATGAATCCGGCTAGACCACAGGATGTACACTGGCACAGATAGGAACTGGAAATACAGGGAATCCAGAAGAGAGGATCCCTTCAGGGCCAGTGCTGAGAGTGGCAATACTGGGAGGGTGGAGAGAAGGTGGAATAGAAAGGAAGAAACGATTAGGGATCTACATTGAAACTCTCGCCGGCACAAGTCTATCTGCACGTGTGAGGACAGCCCAATTCAAACTAGACTAGTAGTTTGGGTGAAGGGAGACATCGGACATCGTAAGATATGACAAAATAACGATAACATAAAAATATGCCTACCAATTGCTGATGGCAAATGGGGTGAATCACCCTGAGGCCGGGGAAACACACACTATGAAGAATTTATTCACTACAGAGGACTAAGGAACAGCAATCTGGCCCACGCTTGCCTTATATATTGAACTTTTAGTCCCTGTCAAGAATTATAAATATGAAAAGAGACTTTCATTCTTTAGGAAGGTGCTATCAGGTTGGGAGAGAAACAGGTACAGCTAAAAGTCTTCATGTAGTGGAAAACCAAAAAAAAAGGTTCACTACAGATTAATATGCAAACACAAGTAAGCCGAAGCTTATCCGACATTGACATCGAAGAATGAATTTGGAGTAAGCAAAAAATGGACAGACGCCAAACATTCTACTAGTCTAGTTTGAATTGGGCTGTGCTCACACGTGCAGATAAATTTGTCCCAGCATTTCCAGCAACTGTGCCTTCCCCCGTCCTGGAGAACCTCACTCTCGCGAGAAAAGAAGCTAGGTGGTCTTTCGAATCTACCAATCGTGCCACGCGTGCCCCCACCTGCTGGGAAACGGATCCAGCGATGCCAGTGGCCTTCTGGGAAACGTAGTTCGGGAGAGGGACCCGGGCCTCCTGCCTCTTCCAGGCATCTTCTTACGCATGCGCCCCACCGCGCTGGCCCTAGAAGTTCGCTGCCTTTGTCAGCCCGGCCGAGCCGGGTGAGTTTGTTCGCTGGGCGCGTCTCCTCCGCACTGTCTGGGCGGCGGCTCCCCGCAGGAGCCGTTCAATACCCAGTGCGGGCGGCAGCGCCCGAAAGTGCCGAGGCCCGGACCCCTCCTGCGGTGGCCAAAGCCGCGCTCTGACCGATTGGTGCGCGCGACAAGGGTGCGCGACTCGGAGCGGCGGCGGGACGCGGGAGTCACGGGTTGGCGGCGAGAGCCTGGCGCGCCGTGCATCCCCCTCGCGTCTGTGCCTCGTCGGCGACGCGGCAGCCCCAGCGCCGCCTCTTCCCACGTCGGTTCCGGGGGGACCACTCCTCCTCTCGGCCTCGGGGATGCTGCCCCCGGGCTGCCAGGCCCCGGCGCCTTAAGGGCGAGCCAGGTCCAGCGTGAGGACGGACCTGCCCTGAAGATCCCCCGGGACAACTGGCCCCAAGGACCACGAGGGCTTGGAGACGTCTGACTCTTGGGACGGAGAGGTCCGAATCGGAGGGTGAAGATCCGCATCTTCATAAGGAGGACGGAACGTGGTAACCATGGATACAGACTTGGCTGAAATGCCGGAGGGGAGAGGTAAGAATTGGCGGAGAGTTGACTGGGCGGGAGTGCGGGGCGTGGTGTCGGACAGACAAACCGTTGCCTCTGGAGAGCTGGCTTTTGACCGAGGGCCGAGGTCTCCTTTGCCTGGAGGTTGAAGGGGCTGCCTAAGTGAGAATGGAGAACTTGATTTGGCCTCACCCGCCCCCACACCTGCTGGGTGCACAGTGAACCCTTGGAAGCCTCCAAAACAAAAACGAAACAACGAGCGTACATGTTCGCTCTGAAAGTGATCACGGCTTCCGTCGCTTTACCTCCTCACACTTTCTTCCTCTCAAATGATTATGCCATCCAAGGCTCCATGAATGGGTCCGAGAATGGAGACTCCAAACTTTTCAATTAGAAAAAAACAAATCCCACACCTGTTAATCCCCTTTTGTCCACACAACAGCCTTACGATTTCAAAAAAGCATATTTCAAAGAGTACAAAGGAGGGGATTGTATAGGAGGTCAACGATTGGCTTCCAATTTAATGAGTGCATCAGAATTCTTTGGAATTTTAGAATTTCTAGATTGGATCCCCGACTCAACCAATACTTATTTGGAGATGTTTGATGCAGGAATGGATTTTAAATAAGCTTTTTTGAAAATCACTGCGCTTACTTCTCCAATATTGAGTGTAGATTAAGCTAGTAAATAAACTAGTTTTAATTTCTAAGCCAGAGAGGGCTACCTTTCAGAATGTGACCAGCGGACTGAAGGAAGGCTGAACTAGCAGTGCTCTTGGATGCCCCCCACTGTCTTCCACTATCCAAACTCAAGCTTTGTGGAGTGCGGAGATCACACTATTAATGTAATGGAGGGATTTTTTTTTTTTTTTTTTTGCTTTTCATTGTGAATTGAGTGAAGATTTAATGAGCAGATCATCAGTTTTACATTCAACAATTCATTCACATTTTTTTTTGGTGGGGGCATCACTGCTCTCCGGTGGTGGGAGTAGGCGGCCCAGCCCCACTGCTGGAATTGAACCTCCGTCCCAGTGGGCCGCAGTCCCGCGCACAACCACTACGCCACCGGGGCTCAGCCCCTCATTCACATTTTTTTATTTCAATCCTAAACCCCTCAATGGAACGCCACTTAACCTCACTTCCTTCCTGTTTTTTGTTTCCATTCCTCTCCTTTCCTAACTGCTGAACTTTGTCCTTGGGTAAATATGTCCATTTGGTCTCAGATGGTTCTTTATATAAGGTATGCATACCTCACTAGTGACAGTGATCGCCCTTCCAGCCCTTCTAGTGACTGAAAATTGAGTCATGGGGTGAGTTCTGTTCCAAACCCTAAGGGTGACTAAGGGCCAGTCTTGGGGTTCAACCAGTCTTTATATGACCAGTAAGGTGGCTATTATAATTTTGAGTTTGGGTCCATATTTTTTACCCATACTATTCAGGACCTTTTAATGCGATCCCTTGTAGAATAGTTGGTAAGGGTACTGGGCACCATCTCGTTCTTCTGGTCTCAGGGTCATGGAGACTGATGCTTGTGTGGTCCCTTAGTCCACTGGACTAATTATTTCCATGCATTTTGGATTTTCTTCTGTCATCTGCCCATCAGTAGTTGCACCTTTTGAGTTCAATCCCTATTCGTCAAAGTACGATGTCAAATATTGTCTTTCTAGATTCTGTTATGCCAGTTATCCATCGTGTCTGTCAAGACTGGTCCTGAGACCTCAAACCCAACCACTCATTCCCTCAGGTTGTTAGGTTATACCTAGGAAGTTTTCATAACTTTGCTCCCTCTACTGCATTTATATATATACATGAAGCAAAAGTATTTACCCATGTTCAAATATCTTCTTGTACACCTATGTGTATTTGTGGGTTACCCCTACTCTCCCCAACACTCATTCAGCCTATGTCTGCATGGATCTACTTGTAGATTACTTATTGCAGAATTACATATATAGCAGCATTTCAGTCAGGGTCACCTCTTCTCAGTCCTATCCACAGACACCTCTCTCACACCCTTGGTCTTTGTCCTCCTCAGGCAGTATCACAAAGCTTTTTCGGTGCTGCTTATACATCCCAAAGGACATTGCCATAAGCCTCAGCCGAAAAACACTCAGCTGTGGCTCCATGGCTCAGCAAACCCTGACCAAGTGCCTGGAAGCAACCCATCTTAAAGGGAACATCCTGCCCCAAAGCACTCGACTTTCCTGTGCTGTTGTCTGAGCAGCCCAGTGCTCTACCTAATGTCTTAGGGTGCTACTGCTGCCTGTGCTTCACCCCACTTTTCTGGTGCCACAGCTGTCCGTTGCCATTAACTGATACACTCCAGCCTCTGCCTCCACTTTTTTTTTTTTTTTTTGCTAACCTCCTTGTATGTTGCCTTCCCTTTCAATATGGTGGAGGGCTTTTAGACTGGTGAATCTTAATCACAGATTAGTTCCAGGCCCTACGTTTATTACTTTCTTGCTCTTAGCTGTGTCTTCCCAGGACTCTTCCCTTTCCCAAGAGAGAAGCACAGAAGTGGCCGCTCTATGCCTAACCGCCAGATCCCAGGTGAGTGTGCTTTTCTACCAATGACAGCAATTCCATCTCATTCCTCAGAATACTCTAGCTTCTTCGTTGTCGCTGTAGTTGTGTGTGTCTGTACTGGAGCTCATCTAGAGAGCTTTTTAATAGCACTAGACTACTCAGATTGACTAATGAATTCAATAGAAAAAGCTTTCTTTTGACCCACAGTGCTTTTCTTCTCCACCCAGTGTTATTGTTTTGTGGTTAGCAGCTGTATTAGTCCGGGCAGGCTAGAGGAACAAATTTCATAGGCACGCATATAGATATAAGGAAAAGCTTTATATACAAGAGGAACAAGACATTGAGCCCCGTCCGGTTCAAAGTCATCAGTCCGATATTAACCCATATGCCCGAAATCAGTCTATAAAGTCTCCTTCCGACTCACAGAGTCACAGGTCTGTGGGTGCAGAATCCCGGCGCTGGCAGGGGTCTCCCCATGGATCCTCGCTTCCAGGGCTCAGGGTCCATCAACAGCAGAAGCAACTCATCGTTGGCAGAGGTCTCCATGTGGCTGCCCCAGCTTGAGAGGTCTGGCTCCATTGAGACAAAGCTGTGTGGACTCTCCGCTGGCAGCTCCAGCTTCTCGGACACTGCCATCTTGTCTTGTCCATGATTCATCATCTGTCTCTGAGACTAACTCCCAACAACTGGGGAAGATAGCTTCTCATCTTGACGAGGAAAATGTCGCGAGATTTCCCACAAGTCTCAGGAGAAAGCCATGCCCACATAGAGGCCTCATTGGCTACTCAATAGCTATCTCCAGATTAACAGGTTCGACTCCACCCCTACATTTCAATCATAAAATTAACATAAGCACATGACTGCCACAGCAGCTTAGCACGTAAACATTGTGCCACCAAGCATGAAAGGAGCATTGACCTTTAGTCTACTGTGCTGGTTTCTGTGGTTGGTAATGTGGCTAGCTTTTCAGATAAAATGTACATCTTTTAAGATGTCATTAGGGGCTGAGCCCCAGTGGCATAAGTGGTTGAGTGCAAGACTGCAGCCCACAGGCTTGGCAGTTCAAATCCAGCAGCGGCTGTCAGGAGCAGCATTGGGCAGCTCCCACGACCACTAGAGGGCAGTGATGCCCCCCCCCCCCAAAAAAAAAAAAAGAGTGTCATTAGATAGCTTCTAACCTCCTCTAGCTTCACAAGAAGGCAGGACTAAAATTAATATCAGCTCAAAGCCAATTTCTGTGAAGCATAGGTCTGACACACTGATACATATTCTGACATCAAGTATCCCTCCTAAAGCACTTTTCTGCTAGGTTCTATAATCTATTACAATGGCCATACAGAATTTACAAGGCGATACTCAACAAGGGCTTCAATAAGGAAGTTAATAGGTTACAATTCAGGATCAGAAGTGCTCAGAATACAGTTTTTCAGTCAGGGTCACCTCTTCTCAGTGCTTTCCACAGACACACCTCTCAGATCCTTGGTCTTTTTCCTCCTGAGGCAATGTTACAAAGCTTTCTTAGTGCTGCTTATACATCTCAGAGGACATTGCCATAAGCCTCAGCCTGAAGACACTCAGCTGTCGCTCCATGTCTCAGCAAACCCTGACCAAGTGCCTGGAAGCAACCCATCTTAAAGGGAACATCCTGCCCCAAAGCACTCGACTTTCCTGTCCTGTTGTCTGAGCAGCCCAGTGCTCTCAGCCCAGTGTTGCCACCTGTGCTTCACCCAGCTTTTCTGGTGCCACAGCCGTCTTCTGTACTGAAGAGATACAGCATGTCAGAATCTTAGGGTCCAAAGGACATGTTTTTCACCCAGCGCTTGTCTGGATGGTAGTGAGATTCTCGTTCCTGCTGTTGAAATGCCTAATTTTAAACCTAGAATGATGGCGAAGTTGATTAGTCTCCACGTTAGCATTTCATAGATGTTTGCATGACCCCACTACTTGGGTGCCATGTACCTTGTATACATTACTAAGCTATCCAATCCCCTTGGTAGGCCACAAACACCTCACATGTGCATACCCAAGTATTTGGTAGGTATAACAGACTGACTAGAAGAGCCACATCGTGCCCCCCTAGAGAAAATAGCATACCCACGACAGTGAATTCAGAACTGAAGAAAGCACCTTCAGTGCTGAAGTGAATTAGAAGGTAAGTACTCAAAACAATTCAGAGGAATGTAGAGATGCTCATAAGGCCGAAATTAAAAAATTAGACCTCGCCAAATGATGACTATTGACATATCTTCAGGGTAGATATTATGTCTGCATTTCATTTTCAAATTTTCCTCCTATTCATCACAAAAAAGAATTAAAAATTCTAAAATTTAGCTGGTAATTATACTATGTAGATAAGCAAAATGAAACTACGTCTTTCAATGTTTCTATGTGTTTGAAGTTTTTTCTTAAAAAACAGTTGTAGGACCTGAGGGCAGTGATGCCTAAAAAAAAAAAAAAAAAAAAAGTTGTAGGACTGAGCCCTGGTGGCCTATTGGTTGTGTGTGGTACTGCGGCCCACAGGGTTGACAGTTCAAATCCAGCAGCAGCTCTCCAGGAGGAAGGCTGGGCTTCCTACTCCCACCAGGGCAGTGATGCCACCAAAAAAAAACAAAACAGTTGTATAGAAAAAACATGCTCTCCATGTTTTGACATACCCAAGTGTCCTTGAAAGTCTATCAAGATTACTTTTTGGGATTCCAAAACTAGTCACTTTAACCTGAGCTGATCCAACAGATCCCTTTGGAGACCACAGTCTTCACTGTTAAAGGCACTCTGACGAGCCTAAGGGAGTCCTGGTGGTAGTGGCCACTCATTGGTCTGTTAACTGAAAGGTCAGAGTTTCAAAACCATCAGCCACTCCAGGGGAGAAGGACAGCTTTCTACTCCCACGGTCTTGAAACCTCACAGGGGCAAGTCTGCCTAGTGTTAAGTGCTCACTATGTGTTGGCATCAACTGGTAGTGAGTGAGTTTTTAATGAGTTATGACTAGAGAGGCTGTAGCCCTCCCTGAGCACAGTGATACTTCTGTTGCCAACAAAAATGGAAAGTATATAATTATTGCTTTCTCTTCTTTTCTCTCATCTTCTTTATTCTTTTTACCAGATTCATCCGTTTCACCATCTCATACACACCTCAGTCACACACACACACACACACACACACACACACACACACACACACTTTGTTCATTAAGTGCCATCCAGTTAACTTGACTCACAGAGACCATGTGCAATAACATAGTTTACAGATGCATATTTAAATTATACAACTCAAATGATATTTTTATATTTGCTTTCTTTTCTGGCTAAGGGGTGGTGGTTAGGTACAACTGAGACAGTTTCAACTCACAGTGACCCTAAATACAAAAGAGATAGATATTGCCCATTCTTGTACCATCCTCCTCATTCTCCCATCCTCTTCAGTTGCTGTGTTGGGCCAAAGATTTCCAAAGCCTAACTCCACCCTAGAGCCTGTTCTGACTCATTAAGATCAGACAGGAGTGAGTGGGACTGCCCCTGTGAACACCTGGTCTTGTTGGGCTTCCCTGGCCAAAGATTACTAAGACTTAACTCGATGTTTAACTAGATTTGGTGCTTACTGCCAGTCTTCATGCCATGACTTCTTTATTCACAAATTTCGTACTTTAATTCATCATCTTATTAGGAAAATTGTTTCTTCAAGTTTTGTTTTCTTTTTTTTGTTTTTGGTTTTGGGGCATCACTGCCCTCTGGTGGTGGGAGTAGGAGGCCCAGCCTTGCTGCTGGATTTGAACCTCCAACCCAGTGGGCTGCAGTCCCGCGCACAACCACTACGCTACGGGGGCTCAGCCTGTTTCTTCAAGTTTTTATTATTGAGAATTCACAGAAGGAATTCTACTGGTTCATCTTTCTCTTTTTTACAACATTTATAGTAAAGGAATGATCTAGCAAATTTATCATTTCACCCATGTTTAAGTGTACATTTTAGTGGAATTAAGCACATTTACAGTAGTGTAACCATTGCCACAAAACTTTTTCATCACCATAAAAGGAAGGCCATACCCATTAGGTAATGAGGGTTTTTTTTCCCTCTTTCACCTTGGTAACCAGTAATGTATTTCCTGACTATATGCATTTACCTAGTGTAGATATTACATATAAGTGAAATGACCTAATTGCCCTTTCATGTGTGACATGTTTCTCTAAGCATGTTTTCAAAGTTCATACATGTTGTAGTGTATATCAGGATGTTACTTCTTTTTAAACTAAAAATATTGTATGTATGTATCACAATTTGTTTATTCATTATCTGTCGATAGACACTTAAGTTTTTTTCTACCTTTTGGATGTGATGATAGTACTTAAGTGAACATTAATACACAAAATCTGTTTGAATCCTTGCTTTCACATCTTTTGGGTATATATCTAGGAATGGCAATTGCTGGGTCCTACCCTAATTATATGTTTTAGGAAACCACCAACTTTTTCTCAGTAACTGCTCCCTTTTATGTTCACACAAGCAATAGGTTAGTGGTCCACTTTCTGCACAATCTTGTCGACACTTGTTACCTTCAGATTTTTCTGATAATAGCTTTCTTGGTGGGCATGAAGTTGTGACTCACTGTGGTTTTATAAGGTCAGTTTGAACCTACCAGGTGCCCTGCAAGAAAAAGATGTGATGGTCTGCTTCCGTAAAGATGGCAGCCCAGAAAATCCTATGGGGCAGTTCTAATCTTCTTTTTGCATCATTCTATGTCAGATTTACCTCATCGGCAGTGAGATTTTTGTGGCGGAAATGGTTAGCATCTTTTCATCTACTGTCATCTATCTTTTGAAGCCCTTTTTGAACTGGCCCTTCTTTGTTATTGATGAGGTGTAGGAATTCTTTATATCGTTGTTGTCAGCTGCCATCGATTCTGTTTGGGCCCTTAACAACCTTATGCCCAACAGAACAGAACACTGCCCAGTCCTCACACTTGTTCATATGCCTGAGCACATTGTTGGAACCACTGTCAATCCAGCCCCTTAAGAGCATTCCCCTTTGCCACTGCCCCCTCCCAAGCATGATGTCCTTCTCCAGGGACTGGTCTCACCTGACAGCAGGTCCGAAGTATGCAGGGCATGGTCTTATTATGCTTGCCTCTAATGAGCACTCTGGCCCTGTTTCTTCCACGACAGATTGGTTTGTCCTTTTAGCAGTCCATGGTACTTACAGTGTGGTACTCCAGCACCACAATTCAAATGCATTGATTCTTCTTTGGGCTTCCATATTAAGTGTTTCACTTTCACATGCATGTGAGGCAATTGAAAATACCATAGTTTGGGACTGAGCCCTGGTGGCGTCGTGGTTGTGTGTGGGACTGTGGCCTAATGGGTTGGCGGTTCAAATCCATCAGCAGCTCTCCAGGAGCAAGGCTGGGCCTCCTACTCCCACCAGAGGGCAGTGATGCCCCCTCCCCCAGAAAAAAAAGAAAATACCATAGTTTGGGTGAGGCACACCTTAGTCCTCAAAGTAACATTGCTGTCCGATATGTAAAGAAGTATTGTATAGCAGATTTACCTAATCCAACTCACCTTTTGATCTCTTGTGGATCCAGTCAAGACAAGATCTTTGATGGCTTCAATCTTCTTTGTTTGCCATAATGCTGTCATGTCCATTGTGAGGATTTTGGTTGTCTTTACATTGAGTCATAATCCATACTGAAGACTGCAATCCTTGATCTCTGTTGGAGAGTGCTTCAAGTCCTTCTCATTTTCATCTGCATATCAGAAGTTATTAATGAGCCTTTCTCCAATCTTTTATATCTATTCTCTAACTCCTTATATATTCTAGATATTAATCCTTGATCTTCATCAAGTGTTTCAATTCCTCCCTTTCTACTGCAAGCCTGTGTCATGTGCATATCTCAGTTTATTAATGTCTTCTGATGTTTTAGTCTCCAGTTCTTTATACATTCTAGATAGTAATCTCACATAATTTGCAAATATTTTTTACTATTTCAGTGATTGTCTTCTCACTAAATAGTATCCTTTGTTGCACACATATATTTAATTTTGTTGAAGTCTTAATCTCTTTTGTTGTTACTGGTGCTTTTTGTTGTTGCTTTCATAATGAAGAACCCATTGCCTTTTGGTTTTGCCTCTGCTTACATTTGTTTACTTTGCTAATTCATATTGTTGACTCAATGTCTGCCCTAGCTCATTTTTCCCCAGAAAAATTATAATCCACCAAGGGAAAATCTATGGCTTCGCTCTCATGTTCAATCTAGTTTGGTGCATTGGGTCCATATTGATACCCACCGTCTTTATGTAGAAAAGTCACAATTAGAATGTTTTTCTTATTTTTGGGGGCATCACTGCTCTCCGGTGGTGGGAGTAGGAGGCCCAGCCCCACTGCTGGAATTGAACCTCCGTCCCAGTGGGCCGCAGTCCCGTGCACAACCACTAGGCTGCCGGGGCTCAGCCCCAAGAATATTTTTCATATGGCATAGTCACTTCCTTCTAGGGGAATGGTTCTCAACCTGTGGGTCCTGAACCCTTTTGGGGTCAAACGACCCTTTCACAGGAGTCGCCCAATTCATCGCAGTAGCAAATTTACAGTTACGATGTAGCAATGAAAATAACTTTATGGTTGGGGGTGGGGAGGGGAGGGGTGGTCAGCACAGCATGAGGAACTGTATTGAAGGGCCGTGGCGTGAGGAAGGTGGAGCACAACTGTCCTGAGGAATGGCCCTGCATCGGGGCCCTGGGGACCGGCAATCAGAGTAGGATTGTTGCATGAAAGGTGATAAACGTGTTTTATTCTTTAGGAATCGATGACATTCAAGGATGTGGCCATGGATTTCACCCCAGAGGAGTGGGGAAAACTGGACCCTACACAGCGGGATGTGATGCTGGAGAACTATAGGAATCTGGTCTCACTTTGTAAGGACTGTAATCTGCCTATTTTGACTCTGTAATCTGTCTCTTTTTATTGGAAATAAAGTAGCTTAACAGAACCTTCACTCTGCTGGTCAGGAGTTAAAAAGTGTTAGTCTCTTTGGGCCTAGAGGAAAAAATTATATTCTCTCTCTATTCTTGGTGAAGTGGCTATGTTTATTATATGTCAAGGTTTTCTTAGATTAAATTCACATTCCTTAAAGGAAATGAAACATCCAAAAATCAAACCTATCCATCAGGAATTTCTTTCATCTTTTTCTATCACTTGGCATGACTTAGCCTAGAATTGACTTTATTCCTAGACCCTTCTCATGCGCCCAAGGAGGCCAGTGGTCAGGGTCATTGCTAAGCAACTTAATGCCTAGGAGTCTCAGAAAGACAGAATGCTCCAAAAACAAGGATAAGGATCAAGGATAAGGTCGCATGTCCATCTTTGACATAATCACTATAGCTAAGGAGATGGTATAGGCTCTGGCCAATTCTGCATCCTTTGCCCATCATTTTGTGTGTATGGACACTTGTATGCGTGTATTTGTGTGAAAGAAATTAGCCTTCCCAACCTTCGTGTGATAAACTCCAGCGAAGTGAGAGATTGTAACTGACAGAAACTCTGACTCCTGCAGTCACAGCTTTGTAGAGCTGTGTCAGTTCCAATTTCGCGACCTTTCTCTATAAGGACTAAGCTGCAGTGTGCCTCTGAATTTTCCCTAGACAATAGAGAAATTCTTATTTTTTTAAACATTTGTCTTTTAAAATTAAAATGTTTAACAGACCCCAAATATTACTGCAGTGTTTTTGTTTTGTTTTTTTCCCTTTTTAAATCTCTTTATTGGGAGCTTGTACAGTTCTTATCACAGTCCATATATACATACATTGTGTCAAGCACATTTGTACATTTATTGCCATCATCATTCTGAAAACATTTTTTTCGGGCTGAGCCCCGGTGGCGTAAGTGGTTGAGTGCAGGACTGCGGCCCGTGAGCTTGGCGGTTCAAATCCAGCAGCGGCTCTCAGGAGCGGCACTGGGTAGCTCCCACGACCACCAGAGGCAGTGATGCCCACAAAAAAAAAAAAAAAAAAAAACACGTTTTTTTCTACTTGAGCCCTTAGTATCAACTCCTCATTTTTCTCCCCTCCCTCCCAGCCCCCTTTTCCTCACAAACCTTTGATAATTTATAAATTATTATTTTATCATGCCCTATACTATCTGATATCTCCCTTCACCCACTTTTCTGTTGCCCATGCCCCAAGGGAAGGGGTTATATATAGATCCTTGTGATTGGTTCTCCCTTTCTACTCCACCTTCCCCTTATACTCCTGGTATTGATAGTCTCATTATTATTCCTGAGGGGTTTATTTGTCTTGGATTTTCTGTGTTTCCAGTTCTTTTCTGTACAAGTGTACATCCTCTGGTCTAGCTGGATTTGTAAGATACAGTTGGGATCATAATAGTCAGGGGAGAGGAAGCATTAAAGAACTAGAGGAAAGTTGTATGTTTCATCGTTGCTACACTGCACCCTGATTGGCTCATCTCTCCTCTCCTCTCTTCAACCCTTCTATAAGGGGATGTACAGTTGCCTACAGATGGGTTTTGGCTCCCCACTCCACACTCCTCCTCATTTATAATGATAAGATTTTTTTGGTCTTGAATGCCTGATAACTGATCCCATCGACACCTCGTAATCTCACAGGCTGGTGTGCTTCTTGCATGTGGGCTTTGTTGCTTCTCTGCTAGATGGCCACTTATTTATCTTCAAGCTTTTAAGACCCTAAATGCTTTCTTTTGATATTCACCCACCATCGGCTTTCTTCACATTTGCTTATACATCTGCTTTGTCTTCAGTGATCATGTCGAGAAGGTGAGTATCATGACAGTTTAACAGAACTGTTCTTGCATTGAGAGAATGCTTGAGTAGAGGTCCAATGCCCATTTGCTACCTTAATACTAAACCTATAAATATATGCACATAGATCTATTTCCCCATCATATATAAATATATTTACATATGTACATGCCTGTATTTAGACCTCTGTAAATACCCTTTGCCTCCTAGTTCTTTCCTCTATTTCCTTTTACTTTCCTCTTGTCACACTATCATGTTCAGCCTTCATTTGAGTACTGGCACACCTGATCCACCAAGTCTTGAGGACGAAATCCCTGTTCAGAACAGCGAATGTACAGAGAACCATATGCCTGCCCCCACTGTGAGGCACAATACCCCTCACTGACCCATATCCCTATGGGGGACACAGTGTGAGAATTGCGCCTGATCCGACCCCACCACACTGAAGCAAAACACTAAGAGCATGCAGCAGAACAGCAAGGGGAGCAGAGCAAGGAAGTCCAAAGAACCAGAAATGGACTTTGAGAGCCCAGGGTGTGGCGCTCCATCAGATTGGACTGGAAGACACTCCTAGAGGCCAACAAACAGACCTTGAACTATTTAGAGGCTTTACTTTTTTTGTCATTTTTTTTGTTTTGTTTTGTTGCTTTGTTTTGCTCTGTCTTTTTTGTGTGTGTGTGTGCACATTATTATCTCTGCAGGTCTATCAAGGTAGGTGGGATAAACAATCTGGAGGAGAAAACAATGGACTGACAGTTCAGGGTGGGAGTGGGGGACATGGGGGTGGAGTGGGGAGGAAGTGTGGGTGTTAACAAACCCAAGGACAAGGGAACAACAAGTGATTCAAAATAAATAGTGGAGGATGTTGGAGGCCTGGTAGGGCTTGAACAAGAGCACTGTAACCAAGATGAAGTACTGAAACCAAAATGAAGGCTTCTTGCAGTTTTATAGCTCCCTCTAGTGGTCCATCTTCCTATACACCAGATCTTTGCTGTAAATCAAAGGGTTGGGACTACAGGATAAGTTATTTTGTTCATCACAAATAACTAAGTCCTATTTTTTTTCTTTCTTTTAAAAATATGGTCAGGGCTTCCAGTTTCCAAAGTTGAGAACTACAATCTAGAGAATGGAAAAGAACCATGGATGCTTGAGAGCAAAACCCCCAAAAGCAATTATTCAGGTGAGTCAGAAAGAGGAGCACCTTCAAAGTCAAAGCCCAACAGTGCTGAGAAGACGTGGTGTGCTCCAGGGCTTGGCAATGTTAGAAGTGCCAACCTGCCTTTTTTGTTTAACTGAAATATTCCAAATATACCTAAAAGTCTCCACACTCAAGGTTATAAAGATGCTAATATTTTGCCCGATTTTTCTATTTTGCCTCTTTTTATTTACTATTTATTGTCATATAAAATAATCATACATGCATTTCTATGAACTTTCACAAATTATGTACTAATATAACTAGGACCTTACTACACCACTCTAGAAAGGGGCGAATTGTGAGTTGGGCTGCTAGCCACGCGAGCAGTGTGCATCTGCTGGCCCCTCTGTAGGAGAGCAATGAGGTGGTCCGCTCTGGGAAGCAGGCCTGTGTTTTCAGAAACCCAAGGGAGCACCGTCCCGCTCTGTCTGATGGGTCCCTGTGCGTCAGAACAGACTTCATGGTGGGGGGTTGGGGGGAGACTTACCACCTACAGGAATCCTACTGTCCTCTTCCAATTACTCTTGCCCCAAAAGTAACCTTACTCTGGCATTTGACACATTAAATTATTTGATTCCTTGAACTTTATGAAATGGAATCATGTTTTATATATTTTTGTGTTCAGCTACTTTCACTAAACTTTAGCTATAAAATTTATCTGTACTGTTATATGTAGTATGTTGCTAGATCATCTTCATTGTTGTATAGTTTTCCATTGTATTACAGTAATTTATTCACTCTCTGCAGTTGGGCATTTTGGTAATTTTCAGTAAGTTGTAGTTTGCCAACTCCTACTCTTGCTCATTTTTGACATTCTGTTTTGTGTGTGGTTTTAGTTTGCAAGAGAAACTCAAAACTTGGATTTCTATATGAAATTTTACTATTTTTAAATATTGGTTACTAATTATAAAAATTCCTATCAGTAGTATTAACCAAATAAAATATGTCTGAATATCAGATTTTGCTTGTTGATCACCTATATGTACTTTCTACTTCTAAGTAGTCACATCCTTTCCTACAACCAAATTAATATCTCTATGCAGATTAATCCCAAATTTATATTATTGCCCTTGATTTCACTGTTATTCTGAATATCCATATTCAGATTGTTGTATAGTTTTCCATTATATTATACTATTTTGATGCCCCATTTGTTAAGTACTTTAATAAAACATAAAAGCAAGGTAAAAAGCAAGATTGAATGCTTGATATGCACTAACAGGAACCTCTTCCAATCATTGTTTAATACACACACCCACTTTCTTATCAAAGTGTACAAACCAAAATCTATTAAGTTGCCTTCCAGTTTTGTTGATACCATATCCCTCTTGCTCCTTATCTAATTATTGTTTTACTTTCCTGTCAAAAAAAAGTCTCTGCCATGGTTTCAATTCCCAAATCCACAATGTGAATAATATACATTGTCATTATTCCTTTCAAGTGAAAACAATGATTCATGGAAGAAATTGTCTAGTTTGTGCTCTGAAAGGGATCACATTCAAAGGTCCTGCATAGAGGGCTGAGCCTCGGAGGTGTAGTGGTTTTGTACGAGACTGTGGCCCATAGAGTTGGCAGTTCAAATCCAGCAGCAGCTCTCCAGGAGCAAGGCTGGACCTTCCACTCCTACCAGAGGTCAGTGATGCCCCCCCCCCCAAAAAAAAAAAAAAGAATAGAATGAGAGAAAAATATGTATGAAGCAAAACTCAAAATTATAAGAGACAAGATTTATTGATGGACTGTCCCCCTCACCCACCCACTCAAGACTGACACTTGGCAGTCTTTCAGAGGTAGACTGAACTCATAGCAGAGGCACAATTATCACTGAAACAATGGACAGATTCTTCTGTAAGAACAATAGCACTAGTGAGATACACCACCTTAATAGTCATCTGGGAGCACAGGGACTGAGTTCAGAAGAGTTAAGAAAAGAAGATAAATGAAAAACAAACGCGGAGGTAGGGAGTAGGATAAGATCCTGCATTGAGCGGACAACAGTGAATGAGAAAAAACAGTGTGTGTGAAATATTGAATGTAGAACTGACACTGCTCATTAAACCTTCACCAATTCACACTAAAAAGTTTCAAAAGAAAAAATGGTTAATTCAGCTCACAGCCCAAGTGATTGCACAAGGCAACTCAAACTATTATTTCCAAAAGAACACTTGTAACACTCATTGTAACACATTGCACCCAACCCTTAACATTACTGCTTTATGAAACAATTTTATCACACAAAGAATATTGACGAAGCTCAAGCGTTGGCATGTAATGTAATTGATAGTTTTACTGCTTCCTTAGATGTTTTTCAGTAAAACCAGCTATTTGTATTTTGCTTAAACTGAGAATACTGGTATGGACACGTTAATTTGGTCTTGTCATCCTGATAAAAAGGTAAGGCAACCGTACTTGTATCTCCACTGCCTTTGTGCCATCAATGCAAATGTCAACTCAGGACAAAAGGTAAATAATATCCAAGTATTTCTTTGAAAATATTTTTAAAATATAGACTGCTGGAGTACACACATCATGAGCTGAAATATGAAACAGGGTTAGTGAAAAGAGGGCTGCATTCCCAGGATGGGTTGCCCAGTGGCTGCAGCAGTCTTCAGCATAACTCTTGTGAGGACGGCACAGGACTGGACAGGGCCTCTTTCTGTGGGACACGCTCACTCTATGAGTGGGAACTGCCATGGCACCTAGCAACAACAGAGCATAAACATGCCACTCGTATTAAGCTTGCTTCTTACATTTAACAGGCATATTTTCTGAGTTGGATTTTTTTTTAAATCATTTTATTGGGGGCTCATACACCTCTTATCACAATCCATAAATATATCCATGATATGTCAAGCACATTTGTTTCCCTCACCCACAAAACATTTGCTTTCTATTTAAGCTGTTGACATCATCCCCTCATTTTTTCTCCTCCCTGCTCTGCCCTCCCTCATGAGCCCTTGATAATTTATAAATTATTATTAACTTTGTCATATCTTACACTGTCCAATGTCTCCCTCCACCCACTTCCCCATTGTCCGTACCCCAGGGAAGAGGTTATATATAAATCCTTATAATCAGTACCCCCTTTCTACCCCACCTGCCCCTCCACCCTCCTGTATCACTACTATCACCACTGATCCTGGATTCCCTGTTTCCAGTTCCTATCTGTACCAGTGTACATCCTCTGGCCTAGCCAGATTTGTAAGGTAGAATTGGGATCATGATAGTGGGGAGGAGGAAGCATTGAAGAATCAGAGGAATGGTGTATGTTTCATCATTGCTACATTGCACCCTAACTGGTTCATCTCCCCATGACCCCTCTATAAGGGGCAGTCCGTTACCTACAGTTGGGCTTTGGATCCCCAACCTGTACTCCCCCTCATTTGCAATAATGTAATTTTCAGTTCTTTGATGTGCTTTATAAAATACTCTCCTTTAATACTCACTGAGGTTGGTACCATTATTTTTCTTAATGAGAGAGATAGAGTTTATTACCCCTTCTTACATATAAGGAAACTGGAGATACTAAACAGGGTCACCCTGATACTAAGTATTCAAACTTATGCACTCTGATTCCATTCTCAGTGTCCTCCATCACTATGTTAAGCTGCTTTTCTTGAATGCACCTTATCTCGGCACTTTAGAAAACATCAGTGCATCTACCTGGAACGCTCACCCAAACCCAGCCCCTCTGTCATCGATGATGTTGTTTTACCCTGTACTATTTATCCAACTCAGGAAGCCTTTCTCAGTCTCCCTTGCTTCTTTCATAACACCCTCTACCTTTTTTCCTCACTACTTGCCACAAGTGTCAGTTTATTTATTAGAGTTGCATTAACTTATCTCACCCTCCAATGTCACCGGATCTGCATCTGCTTTACCTTCGCATCTAGCACATAGTAGGTATTCAATAGCCCTTTGATGAGGAAATGTGTGTGCAGATTTGACAGATAAATATATTTGGGTTATGGAATGAGGAACAGCTCTAACTTTAGTTTCTTTGAAATGTTTATTCAGTTGTGTCATGGCATCATTTGTTGGAAAAACAGTTCTGTTTTGCTTTTTTTGATATCACCTTTGTAATCATAAATATACTGACTTTTGTTCTAAACCTGTCGTTTCTCATTTATCTGTTTATTCCTTTGTCAGATCACAATTTAAGTAACTTAACCTTATTAATGTCGATATATAAAATTTCTAACATTTTGTTATATTTAGAGGTGCCTCGCTTCCATCCATGCCATGTGAAGTCTGTTCTTACACTTACTACTTAGGTAACTACTTATTGTGGAATAAATCGTAACCAGGGACAGTTTTAGATTTACCAGTAAGATCCCAGAGAGCAAGGCCCAATTAAAACAGTGATTTCCAAGGGTATCTTCAGGCCAGTTAAATTCAAGACAGAAAGGTCATCTCAGGACGTTATGGTAACTACTCTGCCTCAAAGCCTCGGCACTGCTCTTCTGTTCTATCTCTTGACCTCCTTGCCTAGGCCTCTGGTATCTCTGATCTCAGCTCCCACCACCTCAGGGATTTTGAATGTGCTCCACTTCTACTGATCTTGTGGCTTTTTTTCTCTTCTGACTGCCCTTATAACCTAGGGAGTAGCAACTACAATTGACCCATGTGCTCTATTAGCGCTAACATACCTTCTTGTATTACCTAGTCCCACACAATCGCGTTGGAGTTACAAAAGCAGAGATAGAAGAACCGTATACCTATCATAAAGGCCCATTTTGTTTGAAATGAACTTGTGCGTGTATGAACTGGAACCCTAGTAGCAGTACTTTCTGACATATACTTAAGGACTCAGGAATTTTGATCAGTGACATATGACATAACATTAAACTGGTAATGGAATACATATTTGAAAATGAGTGGAATTGGGAAAATGTAAAATTAAAAATCATAATGGTAAAGGTGGTAACTTTCTGAGTAGTTTTACAACGGTAGGTACTCAGAAGTTGCTTCTCCCTTATCTGCTAGGGTATCCGGTGGCAGTTTGCTTCTTCTTCTACCTCCCTCCTCCAGAGCTTCTGATCATCTCACCACTACTCACTCTTCTAGAAACATTCTGTTCGTTTTCTCTACATATATTGTACATTAGTTTTGCACCATTTGTTTCTTTGTGCATATGCACTCCGTGAAGGCATGCTTTTCACTTCCCTTAACTCTCACCTATTACAGAGCTGCCATTTTGTTGAGCACAGAAAACAACGGGAATTTGCATTTCCGATTTCTTTCAGACTGGGAGGCTAGACCTGAGAGCAAAGAGTCACCCTCAGTGCAAGATTTTCCCAAAGAAGAATCGTGCCAACTTGCAATAATAGAGAGACTGACAAGGAGCCGTGTTTATGGCTCCAACTTGGAAACAGCTCTTGAATGTGAAAATTGGTCAGAGAATCAGGAAGGAAGTCAGGAGGGACATTTGAGAGAAATGATCACCCATATGAATCCACTGCCGAGGGAGAAAGCTCATGGACATGATATATATTGGAAAAATTTCAATCAAAATTCTGCCCTTATCACTGAAGACAGAGTTACAAGGGGATCTTACACTTTTAAAAAACCTAAAAAAAGATCAAATCAGAAATCAAACTTAATTAAAAGACAGAGGAACTATAAAGAGAAAAAGCCTCATAAATGTAATGATTGTGGTGAACTATTCACCTACCATTCTGTGCTTATTCGACACCAGAGAGTTCATACTGGAGAGAAACCTTACACTTGCAATGAATGTGGGAAATCTTTTAGCCACCGAGCTAATTTGACTAAACATCAGAGAACTCATACCAGAATTCTCTTTGAGTGCAGCGAATGTAAGAAAGCCTTTCTAGAAAGTTCGTCCCTTGCTATACATCAGCGAATTCATATTGGAGAGAGACCTTATGAGTGCAGTGAGTGTGGAAAAGGCTTTAATCGAAGTACCCATCTTGTTCAGCATCAGTTAATTCATTCTGGAGTGAAACCTTATGAATGTAATGAATGTGATAAGGCTTTTATCCATTCATCAGCACTCATCAAGCATCAAAGAACTCATACTGGAGAGAAGCCCTATAAATGTCAAGAATGTGGGAAAACCTTTAGCCATTGTTCATCTCTTACTAAACACCAGAGAATTCATACTGGAGAAAAGCCATATGAGTGCAATGAGTGTGGGAAAAGTTTCAGTCAGAGCACACATCTCGTTCAACACCAGCGAATCCATACCGGAGAAAAACCGTATGAGTGTGATGAATGTGGAAAGACCTTTAGTCGGAGCTCAAATTTTGCTAAACATCAAAGAATCCATATTGGAAAGAAGCCCTACAAATGCAATGAATGTGGGAAATCCTTTATTCATTCTTCAGCTCTTATTCAACACCAGAGAACACATACTGGGGAGAAACCCTATAGATGTAGTGAATGTGGAAAAAGCTTTAAATGCAGTTCCTCTCTCATCAGACATCAAAGAATTCACACTGAAGAGCAACCCTGAGAATACACTGAATGTGAAGAAATGTAAGTTAGTCATACCATTGTGTTAAATAAAAGGGGGCTTCAAAATTTCATGGAAAATGGAATTAAACGAGTGGGATTTTCCCACAACCTTTTTGAAGCTTCCTCTTCCCTGAGTGTGTACATGAGGATAATAAAATCCTACTTGAGGGCCATTTCTATATACAGCTAGTTTCATTTGCATAATGCACAGTTTTGAGCCAGAAACAAACTGTTCCTTATAGTCATTGACTTCATGTACTGAGCCCTTAATGTTGCTCTGCTAACTACAAGATTAGTAGTTCAAATCCACTAGATGCGCTTCATGAGAAAGATAAAGTTGTTTACTGCTCTGAAGATTTTTTTTTTTGGAGGGCATCACTGCCTCTGGTGGTCATGGGCGCTACCCGGTGCTGCTCCTGAGAGCCACCGCTGGATTTGAACCGCCAAGCCCGCAGGCTGCAGTTCCGTACCCCACCACTTAGCCACCAGGGCTCAGCCCTCCTCTGAAGATTTAGTCTCAGAAAACCCTAAAGAGCAGTTCTACTCTGTCCTATCGGGTTGATAGAAGTTGGAATGGCTTTTGGTTGGTTTTTGGTTTTGTAGTCAGGGATCTTAAATTTTAATCCCTACCCCCAAATACCTATTTGTGGAAACTCTTAAGACCTGGGAGTGGGGAGTGATGTCATTATGATACCACATTTCCCCTCTTACAGCAAAGCCATAAATGCCCTGTTACTGCATCTAATTTTGTAAAGAAATTTTCACTTACCACGTTAGACTGAAGACTCATGTTCTTACTATCAGGAAGACTCAAAAATTGTTCTTTTTTCTTGGGGGGGGGGGGGGGGCGGGCATCACTGCCCTCTGGTGGCCATGGGAGCTACCCAGCCTTGCTGCTGCTGGATTTGAACCACTAAGCCAGTGAGCCGCAGTCCCTCACTCAACCACTACACCACCGGGGCTCAGCCCCAAGAGCTGTTCTTATTAGAATCCAAAATAGGTATCCAGTTATGGAGATAGTATGGTTTCTCCAGAGGGTAGCATTTAAAATATATATTTGACATGAAACTTAAGAGTTGGAAGCTCCTTAATTATCTTCACCTACCAAAGCCGCTGTCTAATTTGATGGGTATAACTGGAATGTATTTAGTAGAAAATTTAATTTATATTCACATGCCTTATATTGGTTACACCTTTAGATAATAAGTATCCCTCTGCTGTGTAGATCTTTTGTTTTCCATTTCTCTTAAAAATTACTCTAAAATAAATAATGGTTCATAAACTTAATTATGACTAAGTCCATCTTATTCTTATAATTGAATTAATCCTTGATTTTTTAGGATAACAATCACAGGAGACATGATTTTGCTTTACTACTCAACTTTCTAAAAACTTTGCTTTGTCACTATCAGAAAAAAAAGTAAGAATGTGGAGGTCCAGAAATGTTAACAGGTTTGATATAATATTAGGATCCCTTCAAGAAGAAGAACTGAAGCATCTTTGAGACCCCAGACCATACTTTCTTGTTTGTTCATAGGGAGAACAACTCATGTGTCAGAGACTCACTTGAGGAGAAGCAGCTTCCCTCCATGAAGAAGACATTGCCTTTTGTTTGGCCACATTTACCAACGTTTTTGTTGCTGCTCTTTTCTAGATATACCGGTTGGGCTTTGAGATGTTCCAAGCCCTAAAGAATGTTTTAAAAAGAGTGAAAACACAATTTTATATACTAATGAACACAGAGACCCCTGGTATCAATGTTGGTTATGCATTGATCTGCTATCCAAAAGGTCACTTCAAAGCCATATGCTGCATTTTGGAAGAGAGATGAGGCTATCTACTCCTGTAAAGATATACATAGGTGACCAAAGACCCATGGTGAATATGAGACAAAAACAAAACTTTAAATATGTAATAAAACTATACAGCTGTCAGATTTTTTTCTTTTTGTTTTTTTTGGGGGGAGGGGGGCATCACTGCTCTCCAGTGGTGGGAGTAGGAGGCCCAGCCCCACTGCTGGAATTGAACCTCCATCCCAGTGGGCCGCAGTCCTGTGCACAACCACTACACCACTGGGGCTCAGCCCAGATTTTTTTTCTTTTACCTTCATGTTTGTGTGCAAAGAACACTACAGAAAATGACGGAGGGAAATTTATCGCAGGTTCTTATCCTTCAGGACTGTCCAGCAGCCAGTCCATACTCCTCCTCCTGCACATTATCCCTAGTACTAGGTAAAATTGCTTCTTAGTAGACCTTAGTTATACTACTGAGGGAAAATAGCAGATTGAATTTAAAGAAGTAGTGCCAGTGGGAAGCATTGATAGTAGGATAACTAAGAATGGAGAGTATAGCTCCATCAGTGAGTGAAATAAAACAAACTATGTAAAAAACAGACAATTTGGAATGATAAAGCAGTACTGACAAGCTGTAACTTGCACCTATTGACCACATCAAATCCGCCACTTCATTGTGTTGAGTTTTATGGAACTCATCCATTTACAGTTTGTCTATCACTGCTTTTGCAATATAACGAGAGTTGAGTAGTTGTAACAGAGATCATATGTCTCCAAAGGTCTGAAACATTTATTATTTGAGCTCATTAGAGAAAATGCCTGCCAATCCCAAGGTGAGAGCACCGGTGTAAGAAGTTGGGTAGGGGAGTTGTCACTCTAAATTTGGATGGAATAAAAAAGTCGGAATAACACTGACCTTATCCTTCACTATGATCTGCAGGCATAGTTACCTTCATGGGCCAGGATCAGAGCAAGTCCAGAAAGCACCTCCCGTAGTTCTAGAAATGAAGAACCTCAGTAGTCCTGCCATTCCAGTAAGGGTTGTCCCCACTTTAAGTTTACAGAAGTCTCTTGGCATATAGGAATTAGGGGGCAAATTTTTTAAAGATGGGAAATTCTCTTAAACTATATTGTTGAAGCTGTTGGGTGAAGTTTAGCTTATTAAAACTTAATGTGCCAAGTTCTTAAGTACTTATATAGTCAAAGATAAGCTGACCCAAATGCACCTAATTTTACCACAAGTACTGTATTAAAAATGTGCTGAAAAACTCAGCTTATACATGAGTATATACAGTAGTATATGCAAATACATTTATTGGGGGCCAAATTTTTACTAATGAATTTAACAAAGCCAACAGGTTATTTAAAGCTGGTTTTGAATTGTCATCTTCACTTAGCAACTATGTGATCTTGAAAGGCTGCTTATCCCCAATCCCTTGTTTCTTCGCCTGAATAAATCCACTGAAGTGTGTGGTGAGGATTAAATAATCGAGTAGAAATTCCCAAAGGATGACTGCACTTTTCATACTTTTTATTTATTCCTTGCAAACCGCCTATCCTGTTTTCTGGGCTCATCAGAAAGAATTCACTTCTTCCTGTTCTGGTTTCTACTTGGCGCTGTTCCTTAGGTAGTGCTACTGAGACCTCAAGGGTCTTATTTATGTCTGAGCATCACATAACCGTGGACTAATAGCTGTCTAATGGTTCCTGAAGGTCAGACTTTCTGCTTAATCACCATTTAAGTCATGTGAGAGAACCTGCTCTAAGGCAAGCGGCACCTCTGATTCTTTGCCCTTTAAGCATTTGTCATTTTTATGTTTCATGTTCAATCTGACTTTGTATTTTGATGAGAATCTTTGGAGTTTTACTCTGCTTTTCAAATGTTTTCAACCATTTGTGCATTGATTGACCTGTCAATAAAGACCTTTTATATGTATTGCCAAAAACTTGTAAAATTCTTATACATTCTCTTATCCCTCTTATCGCTTATCTCTCATACCCTCTTCTGAATTGTTTGTCCTTTTGTTTTGTTTTGTTTGGGGGTGGGGGGCATCACTGCCCTCTGGTGGTCATGGGAGCTGCCCAGCTTTGCTCTAGGAGAGCTGCTGATGGATTTGAACTGCCAAACCTATGGGCCGCAGTCCCACACTCAACCACTACGCCACCAGGTCTCAGCCCAGTTTGTCCTTTTTAAACTCACAACTTTACATTTTTCACAATGTTATCACTGTTATTTTTTTTTACCTCTGCTCACCCACAAATTAGATAACCTACCCTTAATAAAATTTGGAGAACCAAAGGGATGTAGCTAGATATCCAGGAATTGCTAGATCAGAGACTGTTTACCCTCATCTCTGCTATAGGTTTCGGTGTGTTGGCTAACTTTTTATTTAGTGATAACAAGGACGGCTTCTGACAACTCCAAGTTAGTATGGTACTCTGCATTTACTATGCCAAGGAGAGTGCCCCTCTACAAATGGCTCCAGAAAATTCCCAAGACTGCTACTCCGCTTTATTTGTGTCTTTAATTGTGAATCAATGTATTTGCTGCCTTACAAACTAGTCCTCTCAAGGTCTAAGTCTGTGTAAACATCCCAGAGTAGGAGAGGATGGAGCCATCCCACTGGAATGACTTCTGCTGTGAGTAGTGAAATCGATAACTGGGCGTGTAAAACAAGCCCACTGCAACTGAGAAGTAAACCTCAATAGAAAGTGATTCTGTCACCTTCCTTACGTCTGACAGCAAAAAACTTAAGTGCAATGGGAAATCAAAAAAACTAGTGTGACTTGTTTAGTACTTCCTTTATTACGGTGGTCTGGAACTAAAGTTGCAATATTTACAAAGTATGTGTGTCCAAAAAGTGTATACTTCCTACAAAAGTAACAATTCGTAAGGCTTCCTTTTGCCACTTATCTGTTGAGTAATAATAGAGAATACACTGTCTCACAGATTAGTTTCGCCAGAAGAAAACATGACAATGTATGCACAGTCAACTCAGTTCCCAGTCAAGAGATCCATGCATTTGTAGTGAACTAAACCTGCTGGATTAATTTCTGAAAAGCCAAGTCAGGTTAGCATTAACACAAGGAATTTGATCACCACTGTTTGAGTTTTAAGAGTCAGCTCTGACTTCAGACACTGAAGACGGGTGTTCATAAACTGTCATTTAATCATTCTCGCTATCCCAGCTCCTTCCCTCAGGACTAGTTTGATGCTCTACAAGGGAAATAGCAGAGATGGTCATGGGCTACATTTGACATGGCATCTTTACATATGTTTCCGGAGAAGAGGATTTCCTTACCTGTAGTAACATTAAAAATTTCGGGCATTATAAATGAGGGGGAGTACAGATTGGGGCCCCAAAGCCCATCAATAGGTGAAGCAACATCCTCTTACAGAGGGGTTGTAGAGAGGAGATGAGCTGGTTAAAGTACAGTGTAGTAACAATGAACTATGCAACTTTCCTCTAGTTCTCAGATGCTTCCTCCCACCCACTATCATGATCCCATTCTACCGGACAAATCCAGCAGGACCAGGGGATGTACACTGGAGTCAGAAGCATGGGGAATTTAGGATAGATAATCCCTCAGGACTAGTGGTGGGAGTAGTGAAACTCGGGGGGTTGGGAGTGGAGGGATGGTGGAATAGAAAGGGAGAACCAATTTCAGGGATCTACATATAACCTCTCTGCGGCTTGGACAACGGGGAAGTGAGTGAAGGGACACATTGGACAGTGTACAATATGAAAAATAATAATTTGTAAATTATTAAGGGTTCATGGGGGGGGGGGAGAAGGGAAATATGGAGAGCTGGTACTGGAGGCCTAAGTAGGGGGAGGATGTTTTGAGAGCAATGATGGCAACGGGTGCAAATGTGGGTTGCAAACAATGAATGGATGTATGGATCGTGATGGGAGTTGTATGAGTCCCCAATAAAAAGATTCATTAAAAAAATACGGAGGGAGGGGGAAGGAGGAGCTTATATCAAAGGGTCAAGTGGAAAATATTTGGAAATGAATGTGGCAATATGTGTACAAATATGCTTGATACAAATGATGTATTGAATGTTATAAGAGCCCCCAATAAAATCATCGGGGAAAAAAGTTTCAGGCAGATTTTGATTGAATGCCTTAGGTCATTTTGAACTGATTAATAGCTGTGGCCAAAGAAGTTTCATACTCTGGCATGGGGCAAAGCAAAGTAGACTTTAGCTTTATCCAAACCCTGAAGAATGGGTCCCCATAAAGTTTATATTATGAGAAGTGAAGAAGAAAATGTGATGAGAAAAGCATCCCAGGATCTATGAACTATACCTACTCATGCAAGGGGCAGCGACTTTACTTACTGAGACTAGCATGAGGGCCTCCTCCCTTCTAAAGATCTGGAAGACAATGGAACAATGCATTTCAGCATAAATAGGTGTTATTTAGTCATCTTATCTCCACCTCACAGAGGCTGTTTCCCAAAGATGAGATAGTTATTGACAGGAAAAGGCCAGTATCCAAGGAAAAAAATTCATAGTATCTGCTTCACAGGGCTTTGTAGAATGAGCAGGCAAGATGTGAGCATGAATTACTCTTTATTCATTGCTCCTCAGACATATCATTTTCTTCCAGATTTACAGCAATCCAAAAGGGTCTAAAAATTGATCTTTTTTTAAATTTTCAGGAATCATTTTTCACAGAACTGTATTTATACATGAACATAAACATTAAAATGAAGAGCATCCCTGCCCTCAACAAAAAAGGATAGGTGTGAATGAATCCTAGGCCCTTCAGTGGTTTCTACTCCACCCCTCTCCAAGCGTGTTGTACCTTGGTGGCTTTTGAGCTGTGATGATGCGAGCTGTGTATTTCAGATAGCAGCCGGGTGCCCTTATCCAAGGGGAACAGGTCCAGCAGACCTTCTAGATTAAGAACAAACTATTAAAAAGGAATAGCCCACTTCTGAGGCATTAGACAGTGGGAGCCTAAAGAGTAAGAACAGAACATTGATACAGTGACAGAGGATAAGGACCCCGCCCCCCCCAAAATGGGAAGCCACAAAATGTAATTGGAGAAGAGCTGCCTCCTGAAAGCAGAATTGTTCTTTTTTTTTTTTTTTAATTTTGGGGCATCACTGCTCTCCGGCGGTGGGAGTAGGAGGCCCAGCCCCACTGCTGGAATTGAACCTCCGTCCCAGTGGGCCGCAGTCCCGCGCACAACCACTACGCCACCGGGGCTCAGCCCTGCAGAATTGTTCTAATGATGTAAATGTAGCAAAGCTTTTCTGAGCTTCATTTGCTAACGGTGCGTGACGCAAAATGAGAACAATGGCCACCAGCATCCACTAGTGCTGGGGACGTAGAATGTACAAAGCATGACTCCAGGAAATAATTGTGTTGATATCTAGTGGGGAAGCTATGCTGTGTTTTCCCTTACACATTTCTTGCCGCCACCAAGGAACCCCAGAGGACACCTTACCTCGGCAGTGTCTGGAGCTGCTGGAAAATGGAGGATGGTTCCTGCCATCGACTCTGCCCCTCACAGAACCCCTGAGGGCACAACCCACATGATCCTGACCTCGGGGCTCTCTTTGTTTGAGATGCTTCCTGGGAACTTGTATGGAAGAGTTTGTTTCCCTCTCCTTTCTGACTTGTGGACAGAGCATAGTTCTTTGGGCCTCAGGTACCTCAGGGCGATTGCCTGAAGACCTCGGAAGTGTAAGAGGGAGACTGCCAGCTCGGAGAGGCCTGGAGAGGTGTGGGGCGGAGGGGGGCGGGAGAGAAGCGTGCGCTGGGCTGTTCACTGCAAGGTCAGCAGTTTGGAACCACCAGCCCCTCAACAGGCGAAAAATGAGGCTTTCTGCCCACACAGCGTTACAATCTAGGAACCCACAGGGGCGTTTCCGGTCTGTCCGACAGCCTTGCTGTGGCTTGCAGACCACTCAAGATCTCTCGAAGAGTTTGGAGTTGGGCCTTTTGGTTACTGTTTGAGAACCTAAGAGATCTGTTTGAAAAGTTTCAGAATCTAACTTTGTGCTACACCTCTGGAACTCTGGGTAATGCCAAGCGCATCTCTGCTTGGCGTGATGTCCTTCATGTCACTTTAGAAGAATGGACAATTTTTGGAGATTTTTGACCATTCTACGTAGCCACTGTGTGGTCAATTAGAAAAACCAAGAAGATTCAGTAAGACATTTTCTTCTGATGGGCAATTGGAGGCCTCTAAATGTCAGCAACTGACAACCTGCTTGCCAAATGCTGCTTCCAAGTAGATGGAATAAAAGCAAGAACTGTCTAACTTTGTTTCCAAATGAGCTGCAAAACAAAGAAGTAGAAAGCCAAAGCCTGCTGTCATTACACCTCTGATCCCAGGCTCTGACACCCCCACTGTGCCGGCAGCTGTCTCTCCCCCAGGGACAGCCTCCACGCCAGCGTTCCTGTCTCCCAGGTGGCCCCACTGCTCTGACCTTTCTTTGTCTGTTTTGATTTTTTTGTGCTTGGTGACATTTTTTCCTTGAAGATCCTTAAGAAAAATTTTCATAATAAGGTTAAATTATAAAGAGAAAATTTACAGAATGTTTTTCAGCATAAATGTTCTTTTCCTAGAACATAGTATATCTGTGTAGTTTATCTATATTAACTTACTTACCTTCTAAGTTTCTGTTAGAATAATTTTGACCTCAGTAATATATCTGGGCGATAGAATTAGCAAAATAGAATGGTTTTAAAGAATAATCAAGTTTATATAAAGTAGCCACCTTGGAGAAAGAAAATGAGACAATACCAAGGGCTCAAGTAGAAAGAGTTTTGAGAATGATGATGGAAACAAATGTGCTTGGCACGATGAACGTCTATATGGCATGTGATAAGGACTATATGAGCCCCCACTAAAATGATTCTTAGAAATAATCAAACAAAAGCCTTAGGAACCCTATAGCCAGTCAGAATTATTAGTGTAATAAAAGAAAAAAACAGGCTATAAATCAGAGCTGTATTTTTCTTCCGGTTGTAAACCTTAAACATATCACTTCACTTCCTCTGTGCCTGGGCTTTTTAAGTACAATCAATAAGCCCTAAAGACCTCACAAAAGAGCCCTCAGACAGGCAATGGATTTGAAAGCATTCTGTGTGGTTTCTATCTAACGCCACACCAGGGTTCCTGCTGAAGTTCTGTTGTGCCCTGTTGTCTGCTGCATGGATAATCGTGCTCACTCACTCCAAGGACTCTCTAGGACAGAGCAGAACCTTTGGCTTTCTGACACTGTCACATCTTTATGGGAGCAAGCAACCGCATCCTTCTCCCTTGGAGTTCTAACCTGCTCTGCGTTCCCAGTCAGTGTACTGACCAGAAAATTAACCAAAACCAGGCTCAGTGTCATCAAGCCAATTCAGACTTGGAGCCATGAAATTTTTTCTCACACGTCTCCAGTATGAATGTGTTTATGGCATGTAAGGAGAAACTTTAGAAAGAGACCGTAAAGAAGCATAGTGTGAATAATAAGAGATGAAGAAAGAAGAGAAGAAGTTGGGAAAGAGAACAGAACGCACATAAAAATGTCAAAGGGCAGAGTGAGAGAAAAGAGGAATGAGTGTGAGAAAAATTAAGGCAGAGATAGAAAGGATCAATTTTAACAATTTCCCCAGGTGACACTAATAGAAAGCCAGCTTTGAAAATCACTGTCCTGCCTTAAGTGGCAGCTTAAAAACATTTCATACCTATTTATTCTTCAATAGGAACGTGTGTTGTTGAGTTGTTGTAAGAAAGGGTCAGGTATCAGGCATCAAAGAACAAAAAATATCATTGTGAAGGAGGTGGAGTGTAGATTGGGACCCAAAGCCCATCTGTAGGTGAAGCGACATCCCTTTACAGAAAGTTTGAGGGGAGGAGAGGAGCAATCAAGGTACAGTGTAGCAACAAGGAAACATGCAACTTTATTCTAGTGCTTAAATGTTTCCTCCCCCCCACTATCATGATCCCAATTCTATCTTACAAATCCAGCTAGACACTGGTACAGATAGGAACTAGAGACATGGGGAATTCAGGACAGATGATCCCTTCAGGACCAGTAGTGAAAATGGTGATATCGGAAGTGTGGAGGGAAGGAGAAACTATTATACGGATCTACATATTACCTCCTCCCTGGGGCATGGGCAACAGGGAAGTGGGTAAAGGGAGACATCGGACAGTAGCTTGTTATGACAAAATAATAATAATTTATAAATTATCAAGGGTGGAGGGAAGGGAAGCGGAGAGGGAGGAGAAATATGAGGAGCTATTATCAAGGGCTTAAGTAGAAAGAAAATGTTTTGAGAATGATGATGGCAACAAATGTACAAAAGTGGTCTGCATACAATAGATGCATGTATTGAATATGATAAGAGTTGTATAAGTTCCCAATAAAATGATTTTTAAAAACTAGATTCAAGAGAATGTCAGAAGTTCAAGAACCTAAGAGGGAAACAAAATACAAGCTGTTTCTTGACGTCTTCCTTTTCAAAAGCCTATAGTCTAAGCTATTAAAACCTAGTAGTCCTCAGAAGAAACTCTGTGAGGCTTTTTTTTTAAAAGAAAGACCATTTACAATGATGCCCCCCCCCAAAAAAAAAGAAAAAGAAAGACCATTTATCATATCACATTGTTTTTTGTAAGATATTTGAGTCTAAATCTTATCTTACAAATCTAATGGGTTTGAGAGAGGTAGGATCTGTGACGAGAGATAAAGGGATCTAGGCAGTTGTGCAGGGGATCCTTGAAGCATAGCCCTTTATTGCACGCAGGTTTAGGTACCCTTCCAGCATAAAGCCTGACACACACACGGACAGTTTAGAATGATTCGAGGGTAAATAAAGAAACATTGACACATCTGGCAAGCTGTTCACAGATTGAAGAGGAGGACAAGGTTGGGAACATGAAATAGCTGATGTTTGTAGGCAGCTATGTTTCTACAGCTTGCCAGGGAACTCGAGGGTGTGTCCACTTTTCTCTGAGGCCAGGAGCCAGGCTAGCGGCTGCTTCATCAGTTCCCATAGATGAGTCTTTACCGTGCGACTTGCACCTGGAAGGTGCTGTCCCATTTGCAGAAGGAGCCAACAGTTTTTCCCCCACCGCTTTTCTTGTTGCTTTAAAATAACTACTTGGGTTCCTTAGAGTAAACAGACCACCACTCATCAGTTTTTCATACTGTGATGGCTTGAATGTTGCAGTGGTGCTGGGAATTATGAGACCTGCAGCAAAGGGCATGGGAGCCATATATGACCTCCGCTGGCTTCTCTCTTGCCACAAGGTTGAGGTCAGACATACCTCTACCATCCAGAGTGTCTTCCCATACTCTGATACCTACTCTTCCTCCAATAGCACTTTACTTCTTGACTGAGTTTGCTAATTTATTGCAATAGCCACATACAACTCACAGGCACAACTCACATGTGTGGGGTTTATTAGGGAGGTAAATAGGTCACCTGTGGCAGTTAGATTTTTATGGCATCTTGAATTTGTATGAATGTGTAGGGGTGGAATCCAAAATGTCAATCAGGTTTCAGTCTGATAGTGTATCCTTGGCTGTGTGACTTTTTTATAAGAGAAACTTGGAACCTCACCCTCTATCTCTGCCACTTCTCCTTCCTCCTTGCTGGGACTTCCATGGAATTCTCTATCTGCCTCCAGGGGTGGCCCCATGTGGGTCATCTTCCCAAGAGCTGTCAGCACCCTGCCACGTGTCCACCAGCGTTGAATCCATTCAACTCTATACCCACCAGCCTGTGAGCTTCCAGCATTGCACTCCAGCATTGACACTTTCTGTATCATTGACTTGCAACTATGTGAATCTGAACAGGGCCCCAGTTAGCCTCAGATTTATGGACTTGAGTTGGACTGGGTTGGTATGCCTTCTTGATATGATTGCTTCTTGATATAAAGCTTTTTCTTATACATACCTATGTAAGTGTCACTGATTTTGTTTGTCTAGACAACACAGTCTAACAAATTACAAATCAGAGTCAGTTAATAGTAAGAATACAATCATAGGTCCACAACCATCAGCCATGTGGTCCCTTAATCTTAACACTGCCCCTCTGTTGTGTCTCATGGTCTCCTTGCCTCTGATCTTAGCCTGGCTCCTGACTCTGTCCCATATGCCAGTCTCTGGTGCCTCTAGTCTCACCCTCTGCCACTTCAGATAGAGATCTGGAATGTACTCTTTTTCCAATAGTCTTGGGATTTCTCTTTCTTCCTGCCAAGATGGCTCCTTAATATAACCAGGGGAGCGACAAATTAAACTGACCAATCTCCTCTATTAGTGTTACACACCACCCTATTTGCATAGTTTCGCCTGGTCATTTGGCAGAAGTTACAGAGACATGGATAAAAGAGTCATATTAAGAAATTTTTGCCTATCTATCAAAAGATACAGTGCCTGGGGCCTTTAGGCTTGAAGATTAAAAAGTGGCCATCTAGCTGACAAACAACAAAGCCCACATGGAAGAAGCACACCAGCCAGTCCCTGCATGATCGCTGCAGACAAAGCAGGTGTATAAGCAAATGTGGCGAAGTAAGTTGATGGTGCCCAGCTATCAAGAGATATAGAGTCTGGGACCTTAAAGGAAAACAAGCAGCCATGTAGCTCAGAAGCAACAAAGCACACATGGAAGAAGCACAGCAGCCTGGGTGATCACAAGTGTTGAGAGGATCAGCTATCAGGCATAAAAAAAATCATATTGTGAATGAGGGAGAGGCAGAGTGGAGACCTAAACTTCATCAGTAGGCAACTGGACATTCTCGCATAGAAGGCTCCAGAAGGGGATGAGGCAGTCAGTGTTCAGTATAACAACGATGAAACATACAATGTCCCTCTAGTTCTTAAATGCTTCTGCACACACACACACACACACACACACACACACACACACCACTATCATGATCCCAATTCTACCTTACAAATCCCACTGTACAAGAGAAGGTACACTGGTACAGATAGGAACTGGAAACACAGGGAATCCATGACCGAAGAATCCCTCAAGACCAGTGGTGAGGCGGGCAATATTGGGAGGATGGAGGGGAGGTGGGGTAGAAAGGGGAACAGATTGTAAGGATCTACATATAGCCCCCTCCCTGGGGGATGGACATTGGAGAAGTAGGTAAAGGGAGACATCGGAGGGTGTAAGATATGACAAAAGAATGGTAATTTATAGATTATCTAGGGTTAGGGTGAAGGATTTTCATGGGGGAGAGGGGTGTGGGGAGGGAGGAGAAAAATGAGGAATGGATACCAGGGGCTCAAGTAGAAAGCAAGTGTTTTGAGAATGATGAGGGAAACAAATGTACAAAAGTGCTGACACAATGGATGTGTGTGTGGATTGTGGTAAACCCCCAATAAAATAAATTTTTTAAAAAAGAAGAAGAAATTTCACTCCACCATACTACTAGTATTTAAAACACCAGCAGAGTTACCAGTGGTGAACCGGTTTCAGTAGAGCTTCCAGACTATGGACAGGCTAGAAAGCAGGACTAGGCTGCCTGCTTCTAATGGATTAGCCACTGAGAGCCTTAAGACGAGCAGCAGAACATGTTCAAAGGCAGTGCTTGAAGATGAGCCCTCCGCTTGGAAGCCACTCAAAATATGACTGGGGAAGAGGTGCTTCCTCAAAGTGAGCTTAACCAAATGACACACACAGAGCGAAGCTACCAGGACCTTCACTTGCCTCCGAGGCATGACTCACAATGAGGAGGAATAGCTGCCGGCATCCATCCATAGACAGTGGCTACAACACTGGGCTCGAACAACAAGTGTGAGGATGGGGTCAAGACCAGGCAGTGTTGTTCTGTGGTATGTAGGGTCCCTATGTGTTAGAACTGAAGAAGAAAAATTATGGGTGTAACGTCCACCCCAACCAGTTTTACATCTTGATTCATAATATAGGGGCTCCAGAAACAGGAAATTTTCCTATGGTAGATCTAAATCCCCAAAGTTAGACAATTATTTATTAATAGAAATTCTTGTATGTGTTTATTGATTGAGGAGTTACACTGTGCAATTAATCCCATGTGCTTACAAAAAGAGCCTACCCTTAGTTTATTCTCAGCCTCTTCTTATCTCCTAATGAGTATTTATATCCACTTTATTACATTCTAAAATCTCTCTTGATTTAAAAATATATCCAAATAAAATTACCATTTATTTGAAAATGGGGAAATATTATCAAGGATACTAAAAGTTAAATTATAAATATACTTGAAACTAAGACTCCAGACTCAAAAACTGTTTTGGACTAGGTTTTTTTCATTCCTAAAACACTAAAGTGACATTTTAAAAAAACTTTTAAGATATCTATCTAAGTTATCTAAAGATAATTTTAAGATATGTACCCTTTGTGTGTCTGCTTTTTCTCCATTCTGCTTTAACTCAACATATATCTGCTAGCACCTTACTATGATTCTGGCAACCTCTACGACTAAATTACATATGGTTGTTAGGCAGACACGGCCCTGGTGGGCAGGCACGTGGAGCAATACCCGACCACAGTGCTCAACGGTGTGCACTGATTCCTGATCATGGCCTTGGAAGCCCTGACTCAGATCAATGGCAGCTCCAATAGCATTGTTGCATTGTTACTGACTTCTAATGGTCCACCTTGCAGAACAGCCAAACCACAATGAGAAATTCCCCAAACTGCCCCTATACCCGACCAGTACTATAAAAAAAAAAAAAAACTTCTTCTTTTTTTTTTTTTTTGGTGGGCATCACTGTTCAAAACACACACACACACACACACACACACACACACACACACACAAAACCCCTTTCCCTCCCTGTGTGTGGGGCAGCACAACTTCTCTGGCCCCAATTCAGGGACCCATGAACCTCACCTGGGAGCTATGAAATAAACCTTTAAAATGGTTTTCTAGCTTTGCCTTTCTTTCTCTCTGCCGCCAAATCAATCTTACAAGGGTAGCCCTCCTAAATCTGGCCTCCCTTATCTGTAACTGATGGAGGTAATTGTCCTCCTCAGGACTGCTTAGACTTAATGAAACAGCTTCTGATTCCTTATAATGATTTAAAGGAAATTCTGTTAACTATTCTTATATATTATTTGTAGATTATTCTTATTTGAAACCAAATCCTAGCACTCATTATCAAGCTTATTATGCGGTTACAAGTTCAACTGAAGCCTGGCCTTTCCCCAAGACAGCCTCGGTTCAACAAGCTGGATCTAGGGCTCCTAACACAGCATGTACGTTTGCTAAAGGAAAATGTGCACTTTCCTTGATTGGAGTTATTCATGATTTTAAGATTCTATGGAAACAAAGTGTTGTCTGAATTAGTTTTCTCTACTTGATCTCTAGGTTCTAATATCCATTGCAATGGTTACACAGACAAAGTTCAAGATTAAAGAATCTATTAAGGAAGTTGACAAATTGCGATGCCAGTGAGACATGCTTGGGGTAGAATTGTTTGTCAGGACATGTTAAGTTCTCTCAGAACTGCCAAATAAATGCCCAAAGGGGCATACCATTCTGCTGTCAGCTTCAGCCTGAAAGGATTCCGTTCAAGCTCTGTGCTGGCAGCGAACCCTATGCCCTGAACCCAACGCCCAGAAGCACCCACGTCAGTAAGCCTCAGCCCAAAGGCCCTCCGCTCCACCAGCTTTCCCACGTAAATCCCCGAACACACTGCCATTGAACTGATGCCTGCTCAGAGGAAGGCCTGTGGGTTTGAGACTCCGCTGCTAATGGGAGTATGAAGCCGCTCGTTTCTCTGAGTGGCTGGTGGTTTCAAACTGCCCACCCTGCAGGCTCATCGCAGCCCAAAGCATAGCCACAATGGCACCCAATTCCGCCAACAGACTATGCGCAAAAGCACTCAGCCCCGCTTGATGGCCGCCTTAGAAGGCCCACCACTCTGTCCATACTCGGGCTCCTGGTTCTGCGGCGGCTCCCCTGATGTCTTCTAGATCCAGGGGGACCACTGCCTGGAATCTGGAGACCAGAGGACTGCTCTTCCCCGGCCTTTGCCAGTAATGAAGTCCCTCCTCCGCTTCTCAGAGGACTCACTTTTATAGGGAGCACGATGGCATTCCAGGGAATCCTGTTCGCAGGCCGCGTGGATGAACCCTACCAGGACCTTCTCCCACTTTCTTACCACACCCAAGAAGGAAAAGATAATCTTGTGGGAGTTAGAAACTTGGGTTAGAGGAACCACATTAAATATTTCACTGCAACGACACCAAGATGTTTTTTAACCTCAACTGGAAACACTAGTGACCCACTGGGAAAATTTTAGTGACCCACTAAACAATTCTTAATATCGACAATTGGTAGGTATTCTTGCCAATGAATTAAAGTGGGTGCTTTCGATTTACGGCGATGGCCGGCGGTGCTTTTGATTTGGTGAAATAGCCGGCTGTCTGGGGCTGTCTTCTTCGAGACGAGCCGAACAAACGAAAAGCACTGTGCGTAGTTTGACTTGGCGGAGATAGTTCTCGTTGGACTTGCCCTTGGATGAGAGTCCTGACATAAATAACGCTGCGAGGCTTGCAACAGTTGCTCGTTATGGAGCTAATGATTCTCCAGTTATTCATGAAGAGTTGTGTGCACTTTCACCAATGTTAGGTACTACGAAAGGTGTTGACATTTTAAAGAAAGCTCAAGAATCCATTAAATTCAAATATGGAAATGTTTTTCCTTTGAAGAAAAAATTATTTTCTGTCACAACTGAAGAGGCTCCAGCAATGTTAGGAAAACACGCTGACTTTGTAAACCTATTGCAGAAGGAAATTGGAAGACCACTACTTTCATTCCACTGTATAATTCATGAAGAAAATTTATGTGCAAAAGCCTCCTCGAAACAGTTAAATGAAGTGATGAGCATAGTGATTAAAATTATTAACACAATTATAGCTCATTCTGCTTTGAGTCACAGAAAATTTAAGCCATTTTTAGAAGAAATTGAATGTGAATATAGTGATTCATTAATGCATACTGAAGTTCGCTGGTTAAGCAGAGGAAAGGTTCTAAATCGCTTTGTGGAATGCATTGATGCAATTGAAGTATTTATGAGTGAAATATTTTGGTGAAATCGGTGACAGTTGCCCTCAGTTCAAAGATAAAAATTGGATTCTTAAATTAAAATTCTTAGCAGATATTACTAATCATTTCAATGATTTAAATTTGCACTTATAGGGAAAGGAACAGACAAGTCTCAAACTTTATGAAGAATGGAAAAGTTTTTGTTCCAAGATAGTTCTATTCCAGTTCTATTAGTGAAACAAACATTTAAATATTTTCCTTTAGTAAAAACTCACAAAGAAATGACAAATTCAGAAGTAGATATGCTTAAAACTTACATAGCTACCATTCAAACCGAATTTGAAACCCGATTTCAAGACTTTAAAGCCCATGGTCCTATGTTCAGTTTTATAATAAAGCCTGATGAAATGGACGACAATGTGTTGGACCTGCAATAGTTCAATTTCCTTGGAATTGAGAATCTGGATATGGAGTTAATTGACGTCAAAAACTCAGCTATCTGGACAGACAAATTCAAGGCTTTAAGAAGACAACTTGAAGCCACTGATGAAATCACCTTAGCATGATAGCTACATGTTGGGCATCACTTTCTTCCACGTTTTCCTCGCTAAGGAAAATAGGTTTCACTTTACTACCAGCTGCTCATGTGAACAGGTATTTTCCCAAATTAAATTCATTCTCAGTTCATTGTAAAACAAGTTAACTAACGAAAATTCAGAATTGTGTTCTTTTAAAAACAACGAATTATCACCCAACTATCTCAAACCTTACAGGGATAATGAAATAGCATCAAGGAAGTCATTAAAATGATTAAATGTAATTAAATAGGGGCTCACTTTATTTACATGGTATCAACTTTCCTGCTAACATTATTTCTTTGAAGTTGTAAATACAGATTTGATGATAATAAATTTGTAATTTTATATTTAAGGTATATTGGATTATTCCATCTGTACAATGTTTTTATTTTCTGGATTCTAAGATAATGCATAATGTAAAATAGAAGTGATGTGACCCACCAGCAAAACTTTTTGTGGAAGACAATAGAAAAATGACCCACTTAAAAAAAAAAAAAAACCTTGCCACCACTGGTTGCAGCATTACTGAGAACAGCAGCAGACAGATTCTGTTTACAAAGCTTGCTCCACCCGCCTGTCTGGCCGCCTGAAGCTGGCGCCGGGCATTGTTATGGAGGCACCAACCAGAGAGATGCTCCGGATTGCTCATGTCTGCAAAATTTATAGATGGCCCCAAACACTGTGGGATTTCCTTTGTTGTCCCTCTCTCTTGACCTCACCTTCCTCAATAAATTCATTAATTAAAGGTCTCAATCTGTCTCTTGTCACTGAAAGACCTTGCAGTTACTTAAGTAAAATTGGTCTTAAGTAAATTGCTTACCCCTTCTGAAATAGCTATATTTAAAATACAAGCTCCCCAACCAAAGGGCATACCCCAAGTGAAGAAATCAGGCGAAACAATCTTCTAATCTCACCACAAAAGGGCTGTTCCTCATTTTATGTTACACAAAATATGTGGGGGGGGGGGGAAGCCTTTCTAAGAATTGATAGAAAACTATTCTTATAACCCAAACTAGCAAATTTCTACCCATCAAAGAAAGCTTTTAAAACACTAGCAAAGAGCTCAATCTAAGATAATTAAAGCAGAAAAAAAAAAAGGTATTTTTCAAAACCTTCACATTAAGCTATGGGTCAGCTTAAATGCCAAAATTGGACTTCTTAAACTTTTGCACATTCCTATGATGATGGCTCTACACGAGAATACTTATCTAGAGCGGGATAAGTATTCCTTATTTTAATTACTTTATTACTTTAATACTTAATTACTTAATTAAGTAATTACTTTACTTAATTTTTTTTTTTTTTTTTTTGGCATCACTGCTCTCCGGTGGTGGGAATAGGAGGCCCAGCCCCACTGCTGGAATTGAACCTCCGTCCCAGTGGGCCGCAGTCCTGCGCACAACCACTACGCCACCGGGGCTCAGCCCCTGCTTTACTTAATTAAAGTGTCCTTAATTAAGTAAGTATCCTTACTTAATTTAAGTATCCTTACAGTAATTGACCTTTTGTAATGCAGGCCACATGTGCACACTTGTTGCCATCACCTCTCTCAAAACATCCTCCCGCCACCTAGACCCCCAGTACCATCTCCCCATATTTCCCTTCCCTCCACCTCCGCCTACCCAAGAACCCTTAATAATTTACAAGTTGTTATTACTTTTTCATACTATACACTGTCCAGTGTGTCCCTTCATCCAATTCCCTGTTGTCCATGCCCCAGAGAGGAGTTTATATGTAGATCTCTGAGATTGGTTCCCCCCTTCTATCCCACCAACCCACCAGCCTCCCATACAATTGATATATGTATGGATTATGATGGGAATTGTATGAGTCCCCAATAAAATGATTCTTTAAAAAAAAAAAAAAAAAGGAAGGGGAGGGGAAAGAGGAGCTTGTACCAAAGGCTGAAGTGGAAAATATTTGGAAATGAATATGGCAATATGTGTACAAATGTGTTTGATATAAATGATGTATTGAATGTTATAAGAGCTGTAAGAGCCCCCAATAAAATCATTGGAGAAAGAAAAGTATTTGAACTTTTAAAAAACTACTAGTGGAGACAATTTTATGAAGCAGTTGAACATATGGTCACAGTTTTAAAAAGCTATACTGGGGCTAGCCTCTTGTGATCTAGGAGCAAGTGGAAAGATATGCTGTTGGTGGAGGAGTGATTAATAGTTCAAACTGTTGAATACAAAGTTGATTATCTAAAATATAAAGCCCCCACCTACTTTCTAATAAGAATTTGTTATTGGAGTAAGTAAATAAAAGTAAAAACGTACATTGCTCTGCCTGCCCCTTGGAGCAATACACTTTTTGCATGGATATTCCAATTCATAAAGACCCTATTTCTTCAATAAGGTTTTGTTTTTAATTTCTAGTGAAATATCAGTTCAGTGTTCTCATTAAGATAATACAAAACCAGTTAATATCCAACAGGACAATAAAGCCATAACCTTTAGGGTCATCTGGCATCAAAAAACATTTGCAACTTACCTGTTGTGTTTTATTATGTTTTTAAAAGTTAATACCTGACTTAACAGTCTGGTCTTCATCAAAATTGCATTCCTCCAGAGAGTCTTTAAGTAGCCTTATTAGACAAAGTACCAAAGTAGCATTCAAAAAGCATGGAGTCATCCTTTGCCTTATTTCCAAGCGTGGTATGAATTTTCACTAACAGTTGCTCCTTACTAGTACATAAATAATTCTAACAGATTACTCACAAAATGTACAACAGAAAAAGACACAGTTTGGTGTCATTTTGCTGTTTGACTTGACTGATCTGCATGAACATAACTAATATTGACTATATTGTTGCTGTTGCTGGGTAGCAGCAAGTTGAGTCCAACTCATACCAACCCCATGTGAAAAGGAAGCACTGCCCACTTCTGTGCCAACTTCACCACCAGTCTTCTTTTTTTCGGGGGGGGGGGGCATCACTGCCCACTGGTGGGCGTGGGCGCTACCCAGCGCTGCTCCTGAGAGCGGCCGCTGGATTTGAACCACCAAGGCCGTTGGCCGCAGTCCCGCACTGAACCATTTACGCCACCGGGGCTCAGCACCCCACCATTCTTGCATTTGAACCAGTGCTACAGCCACTGTGCTCTCCCAGCTCCTGGGAAGTCTGCCTCTTTTTTGCTGACTCTTTGCTGTGAGTGCCCCAGTGGTGCGGTGGGCTCCACGCTGGGTTACTGACAGCCAAGTCGGCAGTTCGAAGCCGCCGCGGGCTCAGAGGGAGAAGGAGGAGGCTTTCCAGGCCCAGAAAGAGCGGCAGTCTCGGGATCCGAAGCAGACAGTTCTCCCCTGTGCCATGAGTGGCTATGAATCAGAGCCGACTCCCTGTCGGTGAGTGTGGGTTAGGGGTTTGGGGGTTTTTAGCTTTGCAAACATAGGTAAAAGCAAAACAATGAGAAAGGAACTCAGCAAAGATACAAAATGGTGCTGGATAGTCATTTGAAGAAAAAATAACACAAGTTTTATATGTTGCTCCATTTACAACAACTAAAGACAGATTTTTTTTAAAAAAAAAATGTGTATGTAAAACCTGAAACAATAAAAATAATGAAAGGAAAAATAGGGGCAAACTTAAAGTGCATAATTTATAGCATAGTCTATCAAACTATGCTATAAATAGTTAAGTATTTATAACTAACTGAAAATTCACACACAGCTGAAGATAAACTAGGCGACATGGACCTTCTGAAATGTAAGCAATTAGGAGTGTCAACAGAATTCTCCGAAAGAGTGAAAAAGAGAATCTGCAGAGGGGAAAAAAATTGATAATGACATACCTGTCAAGGGACTAATCTCGAAAAGTTATAGAAAACTTCAACACCTTAACCACCAAATCCAACTTAAATATGTCAAAGGACATAAACAGACATTTCACCAAAGAAGACATTTAAGCAGCAAAAAAATACATGAGCCATAAAATAAAAACAACAACCTCAATGGTCCCCTCCCTCCCCAAGTTTCCCTACCGACGTAAACCCTAAGCCTGTTTCTCCAGGTTCCATCTTGGTCAAGCAAATTCCAAAGTGCTCCTTTGCTTGCAGTTCTGTAAGCAGCACCCAGGTGACAAGTTAAATGGAAGTTCAAACACACCAGTTAATATGCTCCGCTGGGGAAAGATGAGGCTTGCAGGTTCCATAAAGATAGGCAGCCTTGGAAACTCAAAGGGGTGCTTTTATTCCGCCCCAGGGTTGTCCTGCATCAGAATGAACTTGATTGATAGCAGGAGTTTGGTTTAAGTAATGCAGACCAAGACTGAGAGACTATGGTAACATTATTTGTTGGGTCCAAGAAAGGATCTAGAAGTTTGTATGTGTTTTTAAATCATTTTATTGAGGGCTCATACATCTCTTATCATGATCAATACATACATCTATTGTATGCAGACCACATTTGTATATTTGTTGTCATCATCATTCTCAAAACATCCTCCTTCTACTTAGACCCCCGTATCAGCTCGTCATACTTCCCCTCCCTCCACATTTCCCCTCCCTGATGAACCCTTAATAATTTACAAATTATCATTATTTTGTATTGTACACTGTCCGATGTGTCCCTTCACCCACTTCCCTGTTGTCTGTACCCCAGGGAGGAGGTTATATGTAGATCGCTGCGCAATTGGTTGCCCCTTTCTGCTCCACCTTCCCTCCACCTTTCCAATATCTCCACTCTCACCACAAGTCCTTGAAGGGATCATCTGCCCTGAATTCCCCATGTCTCCGGCTCCAGTGTACATCCCCTGGCTTAGCTGGATTTGTAAGGTAGAATTGGGATCATGACAATGGTGGGGAGGAAGCATTTAAGAACTAAAGGAAAGTTGCATATTTCATTGTTGCTACACTGTATCTTGACTGGCTCATCTCTTCCACCCTTCTGTAAGGGAATGTCACTTCACCTACAGATGGACTTTGGGTCCCCAATATGTACTCCCCCTCATTTATAATGATATGACTTTTAGTTCTTTGATGTCTGATACCTGATCCATTGACACCTCATGGTCACACAGGCTGGTGTGCTTTTTCCATGTGGACTTTGTTGCTTCTGAGCTAGATGGCTGCTTGTTTACCTTCAAGCCTTTAAGACCCCAGATGCTACATCTTTTGATAGCCGGGGACCATCAGCTTTCTTCATCACATTTGTCATCAGCAATCATATCAGGAAGATGGGCACTCAATGTTATGATTTTTGGTTCTTTAATTAGATTGTTATTTTTAAGGGAGAACTTTTCCATCAACTTGTATGAAAGACAAGCAAAAAAACGAGGGCACACAACTGTAGGGGCATCCAAGACTCTGTTACAGAAGATGTTACATTAAAGGCTTAGTTCTTTATCCAGTGATTCTCCACCTGTGGGTCGTGACCCTTTGGGGAGGTCGAATTACCCTTTCACAGGGGTCTCCCCATTCATAATAGTAGCAAAATTATAGTTATGAAGTAGCAATGAATATAATTGTATGGCCGGGGGTCACCACCACGTGAGGACGCGGAGTCAGGAAGGTGGGGCCCACTGCTTTAAGCTATCTGAGCCCTTTGCTGCATAATCCACTCTTAGTGATCATATTGGATGGAGAACTTCACCGGGGTGAGTGTTTGGTTTGGGATTTGGGGGTGAAGTCCTGGCGCCAGTGGTGCTGCCGTGGTTACAGGCCCCACGGTTGCTCTGTGGGGAGAAAGATGCGGCAGTCTGCTTCTTTAAGATGATGGTAAACAACAAAAACCCAGAGCTCCAGGTGGGAACTGTAGGAACTCTGCCTAGGGAAGGTGGGAGTATACACCTTGACTGGCGCAGGTAGCCTTCTTTCTCCCTACAGGCAGCTGAGGGTTTAAACCCCGAGTCATGCGGCTGTCAGTCCAATGCTTACTCGGTAGTGCCACCAGGACGCCTCCTGTAAAGATGACGGCCAGGAAACCCTCTGACGCAGTTGGATCTGTGCCCGGTGGGGACCTTATGAATCCGAATCAACCCACGATCAGGCACAAATCTTCTTCCCGTAAGTCCGCGGGCGGTGGCCGACTCTGGCCACACCACTGATCCTCCAGGGCTCCTTTGGCCTCCAAGTGTTCCGGCGGAGCCCTGTAGTGCTGTAGGCACTGCGCTGCGAACTGCGAGGTCGGCCGTTGGAAACCATCAGCAACCCCGCCAGGATACAACGAGGCTGGCGACAGTCTCCGCAAAGCAGACCTCTCTGCCCTACAGGGCGCTGAGTCAGATGGTGAGTGTGCTTGGAAATCACGCAAGACAAGTGCGACATGCGATTTCTTGTGTCTCTGTGGCAACCTCGAATACAGTTCACGCCATTTGAATGAAAAGTTGGAGGAACTGAGAAACGCAGCCAATTGGCCAATGAATGCAAAAAGGGGCTGGGGTGTCCAGGAGCCGAGGATCCTGCAGGCAGCAGGGTCCCGACCGCGGCTGCGCACGCGCACGCGCACAGGCGGCCCGAGGGACGTACGACGCCGTCGCTGGGAGAGTTCCCGCCCTGCTCTGCGTGGTCCCTCACTGGTCCTCTCTCTGTTGGGCCGCCAGGTACTGGTTGCTGCGGGCGCCGGCCGGGTTCCCGCCGCCCCGCCCTCTGCCCTTGGCTCTGGGCGGTGTCCGGGGCGTGGCTAACGCACCCCGCCCCCGCCCCCGAGCGGGCCTGGCTGGCCTCCCGGCGTGCGCCCCCCCACCCTGGCTTCCCTCCTAGGGCCGGGGCGGCCGCGTCCCCGGGCTCAGCGCCGGCCCGGGCGGGAACAGTCCCCGGCGAGGCGGAGCCTGGACTGGCGTCGGGCGAGGCCCGCGGGCCCAGGGCGAGCCTCTGCCCGGAAGGGTGCCGCCTCAGTCCGGACTTCTGAGTTCTGCGGGACGGAACTGCTTGCGGGCTCAGCTCCCTGGCAGGGGCTTCAGACTTAACCGAGCAGCCTTTCCTTGGCTAGTTTTGGTGTGGTTTGGTTTTTAAAATAATTTTACTGGGGCTCGTACAGCTCTTAGGCATCACAATCCTTCCATCCATTCTCTGTGTCAAGCACATATGTTGCCATCATCATTTTCAAGATGTTTTCTTTCTGCTTGAGCCCTTGGTACCAGCTTATTTTACGACGACAGGTCAGACAATCCATTTTAATCGCTTCTCTAGATCTGACACGGCGATAGCGTAATTACAAAATTCGGACTGGTCTTTGGCGCTAAAATGCACAGCAAGAACACGGCTCCTTCATTATTGAGAATAACTGCACCGGCATAGCCAGTGAAGTTTCTCTGAAAAACCCTGATGTTTCTGTACTTCTTGGGAAGACGGGGATCGAGTAAAGTAAAAGCATCCAGAAATGTGTAGGAAAACATGGCTCTGGTTAAATACTTCCACTCATTTCCTGCATTTTGGCAGAGGGGAAAGAAAGAACATATAATATGACGAACTGAAGTTCACTGTGTTATAGTGATTTTCCTGCAAAAGTTTAGGCACATTTATACGGTAGCCAAACCAGATTAGAATGGGCAAACTTAAAGTGCATAATTTAAAGCATGTCTATCAAACTATGCTATAAATAGTTATTTATAACTAACTGAAAATTCACATAAAGCAGAAGATAAACTAGGCAACGTGGACCTCCTGAAATTTAAGCAATTAGGAGTGTCAAAAGAATTCTCCAAAAGAGTGAAAAAGAGAATCACTCTGATTTTATTGCTATAACAAGCTCATGCATAGAGGTACATAATTAGATACTTCTCATTGATTAATGGGAGTGTAGAAAAGTGGAGTCCTCACAGTCCCTGGCTGTTATGAGCATTTGGGCATATCTGGTTAGTTATTTAGATTTTGACAAGTATCTATGTGGCCTGTTGCCAAGAAAGAAGGTACCAATTTTCAAAGGCCATTCTGAGTGAATTATGAAGATGAAACAGTATTGCTCTAATTCCTTAGAAATTATGAAATGACATTGTTGCTTAGTGTACCACTGCTTTTGCATTTGAGGGAGGAAAGGATTTTGTATTTTATTTTCCTTAGCTTTTTTCTGTTTCTCACCCTTGTAAAACTGGACATCTTCACATAAGGGGTTGATATATGGGCTTGTGAAGAGCAATCTTTAAATTCCCTGAAATAACGGGCAAAAAGTTTTGCCACTAACGTTCCAATTCTTTCATGCACTGGTTTATTCCTAACAAAACATCTTTGTGATCAGTCCAGGGCTGCACACAAGTTCTCTGAATAACATACTTATCTTACTCTCAGTAGGGGGGCTTCAAACACACAAAAGTTGGGGCTTCTGAGGTGATCTGCTGGACTAATTAAATTGAAGGTGGAGAGATCTCCTTAGGAAGTGATAGTGATTGTTTTATGGGGTTCCAAATGAGTGATGTTGGTGGATTTTCTTCAAAGACAGGACAATCATGGAGTTTATTGGGAAGACATCTTAAGAAAATAGAAAACTATTGGTGAGAAAGGACAGAAAAATTATGCCAAAGAGCTTTTTTGCCATTACCACAATGCACCAGCAAGAGCTGTCCCACACGCCTTTTGTTGGAAAACCTTACTACATCTATCCCCCATCTTGTCCCTTTAGACAAGGAACACGAAGGAACAGGAATCGAGCTCCTGTGTACCAAACTGCTGTTTTGACTTGGTGTAAATCACAGAACACAGAGTTCTTCCCAAAAGGATGAGAGAGAGAAAAACACTATCTTCAGACGTGTATAGACATAGATGGAGGATAGATTAAGAAACAATCCCTTCACATTTTGATATGTTTGTTCAATAAGGCTTTAATGATTTTGTGGCCATACTTTTTTTACTCATTCTTTGATCTACATTGTTTGATGAACAAGGCCCATAGCTATTATCAGATTCTCAAATGGGTCTGTAAGCTCCCAAAAGTTAAGATATTTACTGGTGTTGATATCTAATCATTGTTAATATTTGTTAAAACAGCCTAACTTATTGTTTAAATTGTGTTTGAACTGGCAAAACTGTTGCTTCTGAACTATAAGCTGAAAAGTGGTCTAAGAAATACCATCAGGCACACACACAGAAAAACAGCATCCGGCTCAAAGCAGAAACTCAGCTGAGAACCCTAATGCAGGGCCACAGCTTTGCCTGGTATCTTCTTGATAAAATATAGTTCACTTTGATTTGCAACTATGTTAAACACACACACACACTTTATCAAGGGTTCAGGAGTTGGTAACTTTAGGTCAGTTTTTCCCAAAGTAGGTGATCCCACCCCCTGGGGGGGCCACTGAGGAGGCAGGGCCAGAGAGCAAAAGCAGACAACTACACTTTATCCTTTTCTGGAAAAGGAGTAGTAGGCCAGATAAACTAGGACCTTAGCTTTTAGGTCATATTTCTCAAAAGAAGTTGACATTCTGGTTGAGAAATGTAGACTTCGGTATTTTCCAGGTATACCAGAGATCCTAATTTGGAGGATCTAAGATTTATATATCTATAAATATATATACATATATATTTAAATATATATAAATAGAGAGAGAATTTTATTTTTTAATAAGCGTGCCCAATGAGCTATAGACACCTTCAAATTTTAGATCTCTAATTATCTGAAAGGAGCCCTGGTGGTGTAATGGGTTACCCGAGCTTGCTAATTGCAAGCCTGTGGTTAGAACCCACGAGGCACCCCACAGGAAGAAAAATGAAGTTCTGTTACCATAAAGGTTTTTAAATGACTTAGAAACTCAAAGGATCAATTGTACTATGTTTTATGGGGTCTTTGTTAGTCAGAACGGCAATAGGGTTAATTATATGTGAGAGGTTTTTAGGGGATAATACATACTTTTCAATAGATTTGCAAAAGGATTCGGGACTTAAAGAGAAGTATAGACTTGACTGAATAACACTCATAAAGGTCAACCAACATACTTGAACTATTTACAGGTTTTTCTTTTCTTTTTTTTTTTTTTTCATTGATTTTGTTGTTTTCTTTTGTTGCCTTATTTTTCTGTCTTGTTTTTTGTACATATTATCTCTGCGTGTCTATCTAGACAAGATAGCCTGGATAAATAATCTGGAGGAGAAAACAAGGGGACTGACAGTTCCCAGGAGACATGGGAGAGGAGGAGGCAGGGGAAAAGAAGTAGGTGTTAACAAACTCAGGGACAAGGGAACAACAAGTGACCTAAAATCGATGGTGAGCAGGGTATAGGAGACCTGGTAGAACTTGATCAAGGGTTATATAATTGAGAGGAATTGCTGATACCCCAATGAAGACTGAACATACCGGGACAAGAGGAAAATAAAAGGGAATAGAGGAAAGAACTAGTGAGCTAAGGACATTCATAGAAGTCTAGATATAGGCATATACATATGTAAATATATTTATATATGACAATGGGGAACTAGATCTATGTACATGTATTTGTAAGTTTAGTATTAAGATAGCAGATGGACATTGAGCCTCTACTTACATTACTCCATCAATGCAAGAATATTTTGTTCTATTAACCTGGCATTTCATGATGCTCACCTTCCCAAAATGACCACTTAAAACAAAGTGGGTGCATAAACATATGTGGTGAAGAAAGTTGATGGTGCCCGGCTGTAAAAAGACATAACATGTGGGGTCTTAAAAGTTTGAAGATAAGGCTGAGCCCCGGTGGCGTAGTGGTTGTGCGTGGGACTGCGGCCCACTGGGATGGAGGTTCAATTCCAGCAGTGGGGCTGGGCCTCCTACTCCCACCACCAGAGAGCAGTGATGCCAAAAAAAAAAAAGTTTGAAGATAAATAATTGGCCATCTAGCTGAGAAGCAACAAAATACACCTGGAAGAAGTACCCAGCCTGTGTGATCATGAGGTGTTGATGAGATCAGGTATCAGGCATCAAAGAACAAAAAACATCAAATCATTGTGAATGAGGGAGAGTACAAAGCTCATGCAACTGTATATCCCCTAAACATATAATTTCCCTCTAGTTCTTTAATACTTCCCCTCCCTTCACTACCATGATCTCAATCCTACCTTACAAATCCAGCCAGCTAGGCCAGAGGATGTGCACTGGAAGACAAGAGCTGGAAACAGGGAATCCAGGATAGATACCCCCCTTAGGACCCATAATAAGAGCAGTGATACCAGGAGGGAAAGGGAAAGGTGGGGGGAGAATGGGGAAACTGATCTACCTATAACCCCCTCCCTGGGGGATGCACAGCAGAAAAGTGGGTCAAGAGAAACATTGAACAGTGTAAGACATGAAAAAAAATTATAAATTATCAAGGGCAAGGGAGGGATGGGGGAAGGGGAAAATGAGACGTTTATACCAAGGGCTCAAGTAGAAAGCAAATGTTTTGAGAATGATTATGGCAACAAATGTACAAATGTGCTTGACACATGGATGGATGTATGGATTGTGATGAGTTATAGGTGCCCCCAATAAAATGATTTATTAAACAAAAAAGACTGAAAACTTTCACCTTGGAATAAAATTAAAACAAACAAAAGAAACATTAGTATAAGGAAATACCACTTTTATAGATAACCTTAAGGAACTCCTCAGGTTATTCTTTCTTTACTACAATCTTATTTATACACTGAATTGAATTTTCTCCCCCCAACTTCTAATTATTTTTCTTCTACCCAAATATTTTTTTTTTGGTACCAGTAGAATCCCTGTATCATGGAGCACAGAGTCTATTTTCTTTTATTTTTAAACAACCCACTTGCAGGCTGAGCCCCGGTGGCATAGTGGTTGTGTACGGGACTGCAGCCCACTGGGCTGGAGTTTCAATTCCAGCAGCGGCTCCACAGGAGCAAAGGCTGGGCCTCCTACTCCCACCACCAGAGGGCAGTGATGCCCCCAAAAAACAAAAAACAAACAACCCACTTGCTACCTAGCCAATTCTAACTGGTTGTGACCCTTTACTGGCAGTGTTGACCTGTTAGGTCATCTAGCCGACCAATCTCCTCCAATATGTTACCCACTTATCTCATGGGAGCATTGTTCAAGGATAGAAACTGGCTCAGTCACACCGTGTCTATATTCTAGCCCATTGGATTGGAAACAGATGATAGCATCCTGAAGTTGCAAATGTGTCTTTTGCTCAACTACCCTGTGGTGTAATTGAGTGCATGGCCACCCCTAACTACACGGCAACCAAGAAAAGCCGCTAGCTGGGTAGCCAAGTGGACAGTTAATATTCAAGGCTCTATCATGTATAAGAGGGACTAGAAACTTAGGGCAAATAGTAGTCTTTGCTGCATGGGCCTATTTAAGTTTTTCTCTTTGAGTTTGTTTTAAAAAATGTTTAAATCCAAATTATTTGGGGTAGTCTTTTTTTGATTGGCATACAGCTTGTTTCAGTTGTGTTTTTTCTTTTACATTTTCGTTATGGTGGTATATGTGTACACACATGCACATTTTTACTACTCTATCCATTTCTAAGTGTCTAATTCAGTGGCAGTAATCTGAACAATGAGATGCAACTACTTCCAGATTTTTTCCTTATCAGAAACAGAATTCACTAAACAATCACTCCCCATTCTCCTCTCTCCCACCACCTCTGGAAATCACCTATCTACTTTTGTCTCCATGAATTTGCCATTTCTAGATACTTCCCCTGAGGAACTCTAGTGGTACAGTGGTTCCACTCAGTTATTAACCAGAATGTGGTCAGTTCGAACCCACCAGCTGCTCCAAGGAACAGAGTCTATGTAGCGGTCTGTTTCTGTAACGATTGCAGCCTGGAAACCCAAGGAGGAGTTCCACTCTGCCCTTGGGAGTCACTATGACTTAGAACTGACTTGACAGCAGAGGGGAGATACTTTGCTTTAGTGAGATCATATGATTACTGTCGAGATCATGTTTGACTTATTTCCCCCAGCTATGTCACGGCATGTATCAAACCTTTACTTCTTCCTATGGTTGAACATCATTTCTTTGTGTCTCTAGTAATTGCTAAGAAAAACTGACCGTGTCATTTTGGTATTTGCCTTCTTTATATCTTACCTTGTTTCATCTTATACTGCCTTCTTCTGTGTTAATATTTTTGTGGTGGCCATATTGGTTCTCATTTGCTTTTGTGAAAATGTCTATGATATTTTCACATGGTACTATGGGGATTACACTCGGCATCTTAAATGGGTAAGTAAATCGATTGAAATGTATACCAACCTAACTGTAATAGCATACAAAAATTACTTTTTATTGCTGTTTCATTGTCTTTATACATTGAATACCCGTTAACATAGACAAAGTTATTTCTATACATGTCTTGTAGATACTATCACAAAGTAGTATTATAGGGGCTGAGCTCCGGTGGCATAGTGGTTGTGCGTGGGACTGCAGCCCACTGGGATGGAGGTTCGATTCCAGCTCCATGGAGCAAAGGCTGGGCCTCCTACTCCCACCACCTGAGGGCAGTGATGCCCAAAAACAAACAAAAAAAAAAGAAACAAAAAAAAACCAAAGTAGTATTATAAAGTAAAACTGGCCTTTATATTTAGTATGAAATAATCTTTACTGCCTTTTACTCTCTTTTGGAACCCAAGACCAGGGATCCCAGGTGGAAACAATGATCAATTCCACTACTGGGTTGGGGTCGGGAAGGTCTTTACAACAGAAGTCACAACATTTTCCCACTGTATACTCAATGTTGTCTTTCACTGGTCACAGCATGTGCTTGGTTGCTGTGAGCGTCTGATGGTTTCCCAGAGTTCGACTCAGACATTTTCTGCTTGTTTGGTGCTTCTTTGGGGGTTGGATGTATGGTGCTTCTTTTTTTTTGCCGGGGGGGAGCGGGGGCATCTGCCCGCTGGTGATCGTGGGAGCTACCCAGTGCTGCTCCTGAGAGCCACCGCTGGATTTGAACCGCCAAGCCTGCGGGCCGCAGTCCCACACTCAACCACTTACACCACAGGGGCTCAGCCATATGGTGTTTCTTACTCTGCCATCTGGATGATAGCACTCCCTCAGCATATGTTTCAACTGATACAGCCCCTTTCTTGTTGCTTTCTTTAGGAGTGGGTTGTGGGGGGGTGGTTTTGTCATTATTTTATTATTGTCCTATGGCTTATCTTACTCATTGTTTAGAAAATCAGCTCCTGGCTGGGTGAAC
>PVJH01010626.1:0-72827 GCA_004026705.1 Nesogale talazaci | reverse complement strand
GAGAGAGAGAGAGAGAGAGAAAGAGAGAGCGAACGAGCACTGGAGAGCTGGGTTTCTGGTCAGGCAAGCGGGACCAGACAGAAATCACCAGGGCGTCCCCCAATGAGATCTGAATGGGACAGAAACAGCGGGAGGAGAGAGAGATCCGCAAGACGTCTCAAGCAGGATCACTTCTCCAAGACTCCTGGAGTCTACGGGAGGGGTTTCCTGGTGTGGCCACGTCTGGGCAGGAAAACTCTGGCGGAGCTTGCTGATCAGAAACCCAGAAGGCAGAGAGAGAGAGAGAGAGTCCGTGGTGGAGAGACAAAGAACTCACCAGGCCAGTAGGACGAGTGCCATGCCTGAAGGTCGTGGAAATTTAGGGGAGAGAGGGGGGTTCTTGAGGGACCCCCGAAAAGAGGAGGGAGCCACACACCTCTCCCGGGTTCTGGCGCCAAAATGTCAAGTTTATTTGGACGCGAAACAGAACCGGAGACCCAATTGGAAGTTTTTAAGGCAGGCTTTACTTGGGAAGCTTGCGGGAGGGTTCAGCAACTCAGGGTATTGAGCTGATGAAGCCGGCCAAGGGAACAAAAGAAAGAGTTTTTATACCCCCTTGACCAGCGCAGGTGTTAATCTTCAAAAGGAAAGAGTGTGCCCCGCTGACTGGTGCAGGTGTTAATCTTCAAACGAAGGGAGGTGCGCACACAGCTGGGTTTCATAAGGGACATGGTTGTTAAATCTATCTAAAAGTCACAGGAGGATGGAAATGCATATCTTTTAGAAACAGGCAAGCACCTTGATTCTGAGTACAAAGGGTTTCAGGAATTTGCGATTAGGCACAGGGAGGGTTTAGCAGGAGTGAGCTCTTAAAAGGTCAAATGGGGGCGCTGTGCCTAAAAATGGAGTCTCTTATACCAAGACCAGACAACTGCCACAGATGGCTTTCATCTTACCACGTGCCCAGCTCAATTAGGAAGCAAACCAACCACCTTGATTAAGGTACTAGAGACAGAGAAAAGAGACAGCAGATCAGGGACAAAGGAGGGACGGGCTCTTTGTCTTTGGACTTCTTGAGTGCAGCACAAGAAGTTCTTCAAACTCCAAGGAAAAACACTTTCCAATTAGAATACAAGGCAGAACCAGCCAAGTAACTTCAGAAAGACCCTTTCAGTCTTGCCAATTTTAAACCACACACTTCCCCACCTCTCTTCTCAGGAAGGGGTCAGCCACAAAAGAAGGCGGCCTGGATCCCGAAAGTGTGTGTGAGTGAAGTGTGTGTGTCAGGGTGGGGGGGGGGGGATCCAAAAGAGGGGTTTTGAAGATGCTGAGAGCCACCAGGGCTCCATACTGAGGAAGGGAAGTCCCAAGGTGACTAACAGGTGGGCAGAAGCCCCGCAGTTGCCCCCCACAGGCAGTTACCAGTACAGATTAGAACCCAAGGCTGGGGGCAGGCGTCCCTGTGGCCCCAAGGGAATGGGGAGGAAATAAGAGTAGGGTTTGAATCCCCAGTAAGTTGAGGGGCGAGGCACAGAAACTGCTTTGTTTGTTTTCTGGTTTGTTTTATTTTGGAGGGGGGGGGCGATATCACTGCCCTCTGTGGTGGTGGGAGCTACCCAGTGCTGCTCCTGAGAGCCGCTGGATTTGAACCTCCAAGCCTGCCGCAGTCCCACACTCAACCACTTATGCCACCGGGGCTCAGTCCTTGTTTTCTGTTTTTAATAATACCTTTTAACGTTCTAGTCTATGCCTCTCCTTACCTTAATAAAATGACATGGAAGATTGAAAAGGTAGCATGCAGATGTATGTACCTATGTATGTATGTACGTGAGGAAGTGGAGCATGTGCTTGGATTTAAAAAACAAATGAAGGGGGGCAGGGGCAGGAGAAATAGGGCTGAAGAGTAAAGGAAAGGGCTGTGGACCCAATACTGATGTGTGGTCTTGTGTGTGTGTGTGTGTGTGTGTGTGTGTGTCTGTGTCTTTCTGTGTGTGTTTGTGTGTGTCTGTGTGTGTATCTGTATGTGTCTGTGTGTGTATCTGCATGTGTCTCTGTGTGTATGTCTGTGTGTGTGAAAGAGATCCATTCCAGGGTTTGTGACAGCCGGTTTCCAGAAGCTAAGCACCAGATCTTTCTTCCAGGGTGCCTCTGGGGGGACTTGAACCGCCCACCTGGCAGTCAGCAGAAGACACACTCCTGTAACCTGCTGTGCTGTCCAGGGGCACCCATGAGAAGGGGATCCAAGGGTGAAATGGAGGTGGAGAAAGAAGGGTGGCAAGGGCAGCTGAAAGCCCCAGTGGCCAGATCTGACTCAGCAGGAACAAAGACAGGGTCCCCTGCAAGGAGGAAGGTGTAGATAAAGAGAAACTGGAAATCCTTAGGGAATCAGAAAGGTGGGGGCTCCATTCTTAGGCGTCCTGGTGGTGCAGTGGTTATGAGTTGGACTGCAAGGTCAGCAGTTCAAAACCACCAGCTGGTCTTGGAGAGAAAGAGCCTTCCTCTGCTTCTGCGAAAAGTCACAATCTTGGGAACCCACAGAACCCATTCTAGCCTGTCCAACCAGGTCGCTGTGGGCTGGGATCAACTCCATGGCATTGAGTTTCTCCTTTTTTGGTGATTTGAGTGCAGTTTTCTTAGGGGTAGAAGATGAGAACATTCTCTGAGGTGCAAGAACTTGGGGGGAACTAGCAGTTTGGCGCATGGCCAGGGCTTAAGAGAAGAGGCAGAAGAGGAAGGTGAAGACTCTTTGGGGCTGGGGATGCAGGCTTGAATACCCCCTATGGAGGTGCTTAGGTGGACAAATAGCCTATGGGACTAACCTAAATGCTGCTGGTTGGAATCCACCAGCACAGGGGGCGGCTGGCCTGAGGATCTTCTACAGAAGCTCCAAGACCTTCTACTGGGTCACCCCAGGGGTGGGGGCGGAGCCTCCCCAGTCATGAGAACCCACTCTGTGGTTATGGATGTGGCTTCTGGTGGGTGGCTGCCGTTCTAAAACCAAGTCATCACCCAGAGCGAACTCAGCCTCGGGTTGCAGCTCCGGGCTGCCTCCAGGCACCTGCGATGACCAGGCCTGGGCTGTAGGAGGGGAGCTGAGCTTCGAGGAGTGTGGACAGAAGACACAGGGCCCACGGGGACGGCTGCCAGAAAGAGAGCTGGGAGGGTGACTCAGGAGACAGGCGGACAGAGGTGGAGGCTGGGAAGTGGGTGCTCAGGGATGGATCTCAGACCAGATCCTGTCTGCTTTCCCGGGAGCCTCAGTTCATGGCTGGAAGACCGGAAGTGGACACTCTCTGACTCGCTATGAGGAGCTACTCACCGGGTGTCCCTGGCTGTGACTTGAACTCTCTGAACCTCAGGTTCCTCCTCTGCAAAATGGGAGCTCATGGGTGCCCATGTCCCCGGACAGCCGTGAGGGACAAACGGCATCCACTCCCAGAGAAGACCCTCCGTGGCTCCGGAAGAGCCTGGCTGCCTGAGGATGACATCAAATGAGCGGGGTGTTGGTGGTGGACATTCCAGGCTGGTCATCACCTGCACGTGAACGCTAGGGGATCCCATCTCAGACAGCCCCCCACCCCCCACTGATCCCCACATGAGGCTCGGGACCCTGATAGGGAAACTCCTGAAGGAGCCCCGGCATCATAGTGGTTACAAGTTGGGCTGTGACCTCCAAAAGGTTGGCAGTTCAAAGCCACCAGCCTCTTTGTTGGAGACAGAAGGGGCTTAATGCTCCCGTGAACCTGACAGAAACTCACAGGGCAGTTCAACCCCATCCTAGAGGGTCCCAGCTTGGAGAACCACTGCCTGGTGGCTTGGCAGTTACCCGCTGGACTGCTAAGTTCAAGGTCAGCAGTTCAAAGCCACCAACCACTCACTAAGGAAAAAGACACGTTGCTATTTCAGAAACCCACAGAGGTCATTCTTTTTTTCTTAGGCATCACTGCCCTGGTGGTGGAAGTAGGAGACCCAACCTTTGCTCCTGTGGAGCTGGAATTGAACCTCCATCCCAGTGGGCCGCAGTCCAGCGCACAACCACTACGCCACCGGGGCTCAACCCCCCAGAGGTCATTCTATCCCATCCTGGAGGAGCAGAATCAACTCTGATGACAGGGATTGAAGGTTGGGCCCAGGAGTGCCCAGATGAGAGTACCTGGCTTCTCCCTGAAAGGTCAGCGCTGCGGAAGGCTAAGGGCTTCTGTCAAGATGACCACATCAGAACCCCTGAGAGGCCGGGCAACTCCGTCTTAAAGGAGCACCATGAGTCAGGACAGATTCAGGGGCAATGTTTTGTGACATCGACGTGCAATCGTGTCCAGGCCACACCAGGTGTCCCCACCCCTGGAAGCACCAGTCATTGTGGGGTCGGCCCCAACTCCTGGAGTACCGCGTGTGTGTGAGTGAGTACCACAGTGCCCCACGGGGCTCTCCATGGCTGTTCTGAGGGAACAGAGCAACCAGGCCTTTCTTCTACAGCATTTCCGGTGCACCTGCATGTCTGACCAGAGGGCTAGCGCTGAGCACGTTTACTGCCGGCCTCGCCCCAAAGCCAAAACCAAATCCACTGCCTATGCAGTCAATTCTGATCCCTAGGGACTCCAGTGGACAGAGCAGAACTGTCCCTGTGAGTTTCCACGACTGTAATTCCTCACGGGAGTGGAATGCCTCATCTTTTTCCTGAGGAGCAGCGGGTGGGTTCAAACTGCTCCCCTTGTGGTTAATATTCCAACACCAAACCCACTACCCCCAGGACTCCTTGCATCACCCTGAGCCAAGATTGGTAGGACTGTCATCACCTTACAGAGCAGAAAATGAGTCAGTGACAGGGAGAAGGCCTTCCACACAAGAGAGGCAGGGTTCAAACTCCTCCTGCTGGGTCCCCACGCCCATGCGTGGCACTAGCACGCACTGTTCTCCAGTTCACACGAAGGCCACCCAAATGTCCTTTGCCTGGGTTCAATCTATGGACTGCCACTTATTTCATAAGGGCATGTGACCTGCTGTGAAATGCCTGACCTGCCAGCAGGGTGCCACTCAACCTCCAGAATTCCTCTGCATCCTTCTGGGGTCCTGAGAAGAAGCGGGGGAGAGTTGGAGACTGGGTGCCATGCCTAACCCTGGCAGCTGGAGTCAGGCTGCCTGCGGTTGAAGCTCAGCAGGGCTCCAGCGTGGGTGGGTACAAATCCGGCCACCAGGGAGCGCCCCGCCCTGCCCCTGCCCCTCCCCACCCCCAGCAGAGCTGCTGCCAGCGTTTCCCAAGCCAGAGGGGTCCAGGCAAAGGCAGAGAGAACAATGGGGTGATTGATGCAAACGCACCCTGAAAGACAACTTGTTCTGATGAAGCGCATTCCCAGCTCTGACCAAACGCCCAGGGAGTGTGGAATTTCAAGGAAAAACTGAGTAGGTTTGGGCTGTCAGCCTGGGACCCTGAGCCTCCCCACCCAGCTTACAGACAGTCCTGCCTTCCTGCCCTGGGAGGCTGCTGCCCCACTTGGCCTCCCAGAAGGCTATGCTGCCCCGGGGTTTGGTGTGGGTTTTTTTTTTTTTTGGGGGGGGGGGAAGGGGCAGTGGGGAGGGGGCATGCAAGTGTAATGGCAGGAGGAGGTCTCTTCTAGGGAATGGCCAATAGGACCCTGGCCCCCCACAATAGAAATCTGCTCCCCACAATGGGACCCTGCCTCCCGCACTTTAGATGTTCTTCTGGCCTCCACAGAACTTCCCATTAGCTTCCCTCACCCCAGCCTCTCTCCCACGACCACAGCACACCCTGGGTGGCCTCTGCTACAACCTCTTTGAACCTTTGTTTCCTCATCTGTTAAACGGGAGTAATCACCTCTTCCATGCATGTCCCACACGCTGGCTGCGGGAATCCCATGAGAGCAGTCCAGAAGCCTTAGGACTTGTGCTTCTTCCTGTTCAAAGGAGACGGCTCCACCAGCAGCTCCCCTGGGCAGCCAGCCAACCCCAGACTCCAGAAACCCAGGACTCCCTGCTGCCGTGCTCCCTAGAGACCTCCAGGTGACCCCAACCCAGCAGAATGAGCTCCCAGCCCCCCCCCCACCCCATCAGGAGCTGAACTTCCGACCACCCCTCCCCAAGGCCAGGGAGGGTGGAGCCCAGGATCTGCAGCCCAGGCCTGCACAAGAGCCCCTTGTCCTGCTGGGCAGGCTGGCACCCGCCTGTCCTGTCCGGAGGAGTCGCCTCTCTGGAACCATTGTCTTTCTGTTGTGGCACGGGGGGAGGGGTGGACCACAGACCATTAGAGCCCAGGCCACTCTGGTCACACACACACACACACACGTGCTGGGTCTCTCACCAGCTCCCAGTGCTTGAACTGGAGCTTCCCTGGCTATTGTTGACAGTTTTATCTTTTTATTGTGCGCTAAGGATGTATAATTCAGAGTATCCCCTCCTAACTACCACATATGCTTGAGCATAAGCCAACCCAAACAACCACCGAGGCACTTAATTTTACCACCAAAAAAAACTGCATTAAAATTATGTTGAAAAACTCAGACTCAAGTATATACTCAAGTATGTATCATTCTAAGAGTATAATTCGGTGACATTAATCACACTTATTTATTCACCATGGGTTGCACAACCATCACCACTATTGGTATCTGACATATTTGCTTCACCCCAAACAAACTCAGTCCTCCTGGAGCCCAACTCCCTGTCCCGGCTCTCCCTGCACACCTGGGGACTGAGCCGCGTCCTCAAAGCCGTTCTCCTAAGGACGACCCTGCGGGACCTGTCCTTCAGGGCTGGGCCTGCCCCACACCAGCAAGCAGCTTCTCTTCAGGGAAGGATCGTTTTCCATTCTCGGTTTTGTTGGACACGGGAGTAGCTCCCACTGGAAGTTCTGGTGTCTCCCAGCCCGGCCACACAGACCCCGACATTGGCTGGGGCTTGTTCTGCAGGCTTCTGCTCATGGGGGTGCCTCTGCCCCAGCGCCTTCAGGGAAACCAGACTCCCAAGCTCCATCTTCACACCCCACCCCATTCTTACTCCCTTACTGTCCATGCCAACATGTGTATTCATCCATCTGATATGCTGATCCACTCAATAAGACACTTTTACTTTCTCAGCCACCACTTGAAATCTTCCCGCAGAGATTCAAAATGCTCAAGTTGGAGACCCTCCACTCCCCTTAGGGTTCCCTTCCCGCCTGGTGAGCCTGCTTCTTCCAAAACACTGTTATTGCCTGCCTTCAAGACTTCAGGGTTGCCTGTCAGTGATTTCAGCAACAGACAGAAAGCAGGTTGATTGGAGAAACTCTGGGTTGAGTTTGAAAAGTGTGACACAGGAGACAGTGGGAGTTGCTACCTCTAAGCTGCTTCAAGAATTCAGTGAAAATCGAGCCAGTTAGAGACCATAAACTATGTGACAAAAAAAACAGTTCTTACAACCTCCGAAGTCTGTCTGGAAGCAATGAGCAGGTTTGCAATGATGAAAAGCTACAATTGAGACTCTAAACTATGTGACAGAAAAGACAGGCTTTGCCATGATCAAAAAGGTTTTGCTATAACTCTTTTCCTTCAGGGTGATTAAGCCACCTTCCCCTGAGCCCCAAGTGCCTTCAATGATCTAAACTGGGGGATGCTTCTGTGCTTCATTTACCAGACCACCATCCCCTGAGGCCTGCGGGAGGGGAGGGGTGCTTCCTGCATGGCCTCTTATCTTAAAGGCCTTATTTGCCTCCTTCCTGAGTTAAAACACCCCTACTGATTTTGCTTACAGGGATTTTAAACCACAATATGTGGATTGTTGACTTGCAGAGATTAAAGTCCTAAATGACTGGACGCTGTTTACATGAGGGTTGGTGACAGGGCTAAATTTTCAATGACACTCATTCACAAAGGCAGAACCATGCCCAGCAGACTCATAGCATGTCATAAGAAAACAAGAAGAACATTAAAGTGGTAGGTTTCTCATCGTCCTGGGACACCATTCATTGGACTTCCTCAAAGCAAGAGATCCGAACCAAAGTCCAACAACCACTAATTGCATTGTCTTGGGATAGCAGTCATCTACTTCTCAGATGAGAATATTTCAGCCTTAAGTCCAAGCAAGTCGAGTATATATACTTGACTACAAGCCAATCCGAATATCAGCACCTACTTTTACCACAAAAACTGCATTTAAGGGCTGAGCCCCGGTGGCGTAGTGGTTGTGCGTGGGACTGCGGCCCACTGGGACGGAGGTTCAATTCCAGCAGTGGGGCTGAGCCTCCTACTCCCACCACCGGAGAGCAGTGATGCCAAAAAAAAAAACAAAAAAAAAAACTGCATTTAAAATGTGCTGAGGGCTGAGCCCCGGTAGCGTAATGGTTGTGCGCAGACTGCGGCCCACTGGGTTGGAGGTTCAAATCCAACAGCAAGGCTGGACCTCCTACTCCCACCACCAGAGGGCAGCGATGCCCCCAAAAAACAAACTCAGCTTATACACAAGTACATATGGTATATCAGTTTCCTACATCTGCTACAGGTGTGCACAGCAAGACTGCAGTCTCAGGTCCCAGTAGTCTATCACATACAACCTGGGCCAACTGAGGTTAGAGAGAAGCTAGGTCAAAAGTATCTGAAGGTGGCCTATACTGGTATCGTTCCCTTTGCTCAACTGTGCTTTAAGTTCTTTACCATTGGCTAAATCAATGACACTCTCAGTAGAATCACCTTTGCCCCCAGGTGATGACTTATGTTCTCTGTCATAAAGTGATAATGATGTCTCTAAAGTAAACCAGAGACATTTTATAACCATAGATATATGAATGGATCTGGGGTTCACACTTAATTCTAGTCCCTATCAAAGAACAGTTAGTTCTGATGACCTGGCCCTGCTGGATACAGGCCCTCATGGAGTGGTCACTGAGGAGATGGATGCGAAGTTTGGTAAAGGGAGCGGATGGTGTCTGGCTATCAGCGTGTATAGCTTCTGGGTCTTACAGGCTTGTCTTCAAACAAGTAGCCATCTAGGGGAGGCGTCAACTAAAGCCACATGGAAAAAGCACACCAACCTGTGTCATGCAAGGATGATAAATAAAATCCAAAGGAAGGAGCCATACCAGAGCTTAAATTGAACACTGGTTTGCAGTGGAAGTCTAAAACTCATTTACAGGGTCTCCGCCCAGATCAAGCCTCCAGTGAATCCCCTCCGACCATAATTCAAGGATGTAGATAGCCTGGTTATCAGACAGAGTACATTGTAAAGTCTATTATGGCAGATGGTAAGTCAAAATGTAATACTTTATTTTTTATCTTCCTTTGGACCCTTTCTTTTTAGGGAGCAAACTAAATATTTTTACAAAAGCAGTTTTATTGGCATATAGTTCATATCTCATACCATTCAGTAGTTCAATCCCATCAAAAAGAGTTATACAATCATCATAGTCAATTTTAGAGCACTTTCCTTTTACTTATACTTATTGTTATGAGCTCCCCCATTTCTCCTTAACCTCCCCTGCCAGACACCCAAGAAGCCACTTACCCAGTTACTGTCTCAATAGATTTCTCTCTCCTGGATTTCACATAGAGAAAAGCACAACAATAACAAAGTAAAAGAGAAACACCTCCATGGAAAAGAAGGCAGAAGATATTAAATACTGGAGCAAATTTAAAATGGGTCAAAAGAGAGGTCCAATAATAAGGTGTTGTATGTTAGCCTAACTGCATCTGCAGTCATTGTGAACAGCAGAGCTAGTCACCTCCCTGGCCTGTGTTCCAAGGGAATTCATCAGAGGCTTAATCCATGTGTGTTTCCTTTTCATTTGTTGTTTGCTTGTTTTATTTAACTGAAACAACTCTGAAATGGTCTACCAAGTTTTCATTTGTTTCCATTTTTAATATTTTCTGCTTTCTGTTAGAATGAGGCTTTATCTAGTCATTGTGGTTGGCTTGTTTGCCTCCTATTTGTGTGTTTTGTATGATTTTCTGCATGTGAATCCAGGATAGGTAAGTCTATAGAGACAATAACTGGATTAATAATTATCCAGGGACCTATCAGGGGAGGCTGGGGCACACCGGCTGACAACAAAGAGTGTGAGAAGAAAACGTTCTGAAAAAAGAAAGAAAACGTTCTGAAATTGATTGTGGTGATAGATAGTACAGTTACTCTTAATCCGGTGTAGTTGTTTGATCTAGGAAGCATATACCAATAAAACTATTCTTAAGTGATTTTTTTTTGGCTGCAAGGAAGAGGTCGGTTACATGCTGAGTTTTTAACAAACTGAATATTAAATGATATTTCATTTCTAGCGTTTTGGTTCATATCAGGCTAACTCTTTGACCCCATCTTCTTACTGCTCTATCCCGCCCGGCCAGTTCTTTGGTCCTGAGTCTGGGTTCTAATCCTTCTTCTCACATTATATAATAACTGTGTGATTTTGAGCAAGTAACTAGCCCTCTGGTTCTCAACTTCTTTACCTATGAAAGGAGGAAGAATAACCTCTTCTTCAGATGGAGGGGAAGATCAAGGAGCAAGTGCTTGTGAAATCAGTGTACCAGTCCACAGAGCCCTGGGTGGTTCCACCACGTGGCGAGAAGGATGCCTTCCTGGCCCACCTTCGTGGAGACGCTCATGATAATGGGCTCTAAGGAGTGGCTTACAGTCTTCCAGTCATGGCAATCTTCCCAGTTGGATGTGGATATGGGAGGAGAAGGATTTGGGACAGTATTCCCACAGGGTCAGTGATGGGAACTTGTTATCTGTTGAAGATAACTTCCTGGATCCCTGGGCACTTGCGGTCTAGAGAGAGAGAGCTAAGCAGATAGTTTTATTGGAACACACACACACACACACACACACACACACACACACACACACAAGGGATCCGTTTCAGCAGCAGCCCCGCCCTGTGGGCTGTTTGAGTGTTTCCAGCTGGTCCACCGCCCATCCCAGCTCTGGTGTCATTCTGGACATCGGCCTTTTGGGTTTAAGTAGTGACCAGGGAAAAGGTCCATGAGCCCCACACAACACCCTTCCTACTGTGGTCCTCCCAGGCCAAACGGGGGTTAACGAGGACCAGCCTCTTCCCGGCTCCTGGCAGTATGGGTGGTGTGAAATCCCTTCAATAAACAATACTTGGGCTGCTGGCCAAAGACTTACTCTGCCTTACCGGGATCACACACTGGAGCGGAAGCTCTGTTTGGATCCGAAGCTGCCCCCACCCATCCCTACCTCAGGGCCAGGGAGTGGTCAGCAAGCCTGGAAAGGGTTAAAATCCACAGGATGTGCCTGGGACCCAGCTGTTTTCTTAGGAGGGGTAGGGGGATTTACAGCCTCCCCCACTGTGGGGCCACCAAGCCCTGTGCAGGGGAAAGATGCTTTTCCCAGGGAGAGAAAGAGTCCTTGCTCTGAAGTCAGGCTCCCTGTCACACAGCCAGGGCCTCCCACACTGGCGCCAGTGGGGAGGGGGCGGGCCGGAAAGAGGAACCAGGGCATCCAGGAAAATGTCAGGCTGGACCTTAGAGACCAGTATGTGCAAAGACCGCACTGGCCTTGTGTGTGCTGGGCCACATCTTCCTGGGGGACAGCAGAGGCAGAGAAGTCATTAGTGGTCCAGTGGTAGAATGCTCCCCTTCCATTTTTAGTTGTTGTTGTTTGTTTGTGTGTGGTTTTTTTTTTTTTGTGGGCATCATTGCCCTGGTGGAAGTAGGAGGCCCGGTCTTGCTCCTGGAGAGCTGCTGCTGAACTTTGAACCGCCAACCCTGTGGATCGCAGTCCCACACACAAGCACCGCGCCACCAGGGTTCAGCTCTGCTCCCCTTCCTTACAAGAGACACAGGTTCAAGCCCCAGGTCCACACCCCTCATGTGCAGTCACATTTGCAGATCCTCCACACTATGTTGCACTGTGAAGGAAGACCCGGCAGTCAAGTTCCGAACATCAACCAGGGAAGGCCTGATGGATCACAAGCGTCCAATCTACAGCCGGTTGCCATTCTGTGCCTCAGTCCCTCCTCTGTTTTAGACTGAATCATGCTCCCTATCTCTCAAAAAAAAAAAAAATCCACCCCATCCCAATCTTTGCTCAATTCAAACTGCGGATCAGCAGGTTTCGTTCCCCACTTGAAGTGCCTGGAGGCTTCCAACTCCGCAAACAAGTCTCCTACCTGAAGGCACCGCAGAGGTCTCATTCCTGGCCTGGAAACCCAGCCCTCTGCCCCGGGCTCTTGGCGCCACTGCCCCTGCTGCCGCCCCTTCCTTCTCTGTCTCCAGCGTGGAGGAGACTCAGCACACAGGGACCTCAGAGGCCAAAGACCTGTCCAGGGTCTGGATCTTCTTTCCTGATGGTAGTGAGATTCCCACCCCAGTCTCTTTGAAACTCACCAGGATGGCAAAAGGGGGGCAAACCCCGCTTGTGAGCTCCACACATCCTTTCTGCATGGTGTCCCTTAGCGGGAGGGATATGTATGCCGACTAAAAGAGCCCCATCAAGTTCCTCACCCCTGCCACACCTCCACAGAATGCCTCCACACACAGATGCAAGAGAAAGCAAAACTGTGTCGTCTGGTAAACAACAAACCAGAATGCGGCGCTTCACAGGCAATCTGACAGAGGCTTATGAGAGGGCTTCCCAAAACTCCTGGAAAAGTTCCATCATCCTCCAATTTCGTTTTCCCAGGAACCTTTTGAGTTCCCTTGTAGCTAAAATAGATACAAGTCCTTACTCTCATGCTCTCAGGATGAAAGTGTAAATTTTTTAAAAGCTCTCTGGCTGGCGGTCCCACAAGGCACGTGCGCTAATCTCCTTCCAGCAGAGACAGGCAGGGCAAGGAACACTTCAAAGGATGGCTCAGGTTCTTCTGAGCCAGACTCTTATGGAGACAGCCTAAGTTTGCACACTTGTCAACGTTTCGAAGAGACCGAGAAAGAATTTACAGTGACTGAGTATGACGGTTTTCAAAATGATGATTAGTCATAGAGAAGGGGAACCCCTTCAGCAGAGAGATCAGCCCGTTTCCCTCCATCGGGTTTTGTCCTGACGTCAGCGCTCTGCCTAGATACATAGGACGTGATCGGATAATGCAGGCTCCCCTAGGACAGTGTTCTCGGCTGCAAATCTTTACAGGAGCCAAGTCTTTTCCTCCACGGAGCTACTGGGTGGATTTGAACTGCCACCCTTTGGAGAACAGCCAAGTGCTTTTACTGCTGCATTGCCAGGGCCTCTTCTGATCAGACCCGAGACCCCACTGTCCTTGAGTCAGAAGGTCCTGTAAGATAGTGTCTAAATGCTCTTTAGCATTTCCAAGTCTAGGGATCTTTACGGGAGCCTCATCTTTCTCCTTTGAAGCAGCTGGTGAGTTTGAACTGCAGCCGATGTGGAAGTCCACCGTCAGCCAAGGGCAGGACCAGGCTCCTCTAGCCACCTAGTCAAACACAACCAACTGACTGTGGCTGTCAGCAATTCCACATGCTCTCTGCACTCATTTTGTCTGCACTGTGGTGGTCAGCAGAAGCCTCACGTGGCTCAGAGCAGGCCAGCAGCCAGGGCTTCCCCAGCTGGCCTGGCCTGACGGCTCCCCACCTGACCCGGCCAGTGACACGCTTTGTGAACTCAGACACGTCGTACAACTCGCCCTCTGTGCCCAGGCGGGGGCAGGGCCACCTGTGGGTGCAAAGGACTCCGAGTCATTGGAACGGGGCCAGTGCACGGTGCTGGCGGCATTGATGAGAGTATTTCTGGAGGAGATCGTGCCTGCTCTCGCCCACCTTCCCCTTCAACAGAGATGAGTGAGCGCAGGCGGACTCGGGGAGGAGCACGGAGAGAGTGAGCTGGGAAAGGGCCCGGAGGAAGGGCCTGGCCGCCCACAGTCTCCCCGCTGCCGGGCTGGGGGCTCTCGGCCTCCAGTTTTCTCATCTCTAGGATGGGGACACTTATTTTTTTAATCTATCGATGCTAACAGCTATATGTCTATCTATAACTATTCTATCTTTTTCTCATTCTTATGAGCTTTAACAATTAAACTTTGTGTGTATCTGTGTGTGACTCTCTCTTTTTAAAAAATTTTTTAGGGCTGAGCCCCAGTGGCGTAGTGGTTGTGCGCGGGACTGTGGCCCACTGGGATGGAGGTTCAATTCCAGCTCACAGGAGCAAAGGCTGGGCCTCCTACTCCCACCACCAGAGGGCAGTGATGCCTAAAAAAAAACTTAAAAAATAAATAATTTTAATCTTTCCCCCCTCCCTCCTTATCCTCTTTCTCTCCTCCAGGTCTCCCTGTAACATCAAAATCTGGATATTTTTCTTTCTTTCTTTCTTTCTTTCTTTCTTTTTGAAAACCCAAAGTAACTTCTTTTATTGTGGTGTAAGTGGATGACAAGGATGCTTTCCCCATCTTAGCTATGAGTTAGCTCATTCGTGCAATCAGATTCTTAATAGTCTTCTCTCGTGTGTTTTTTATTTTTAAATATATTATTAGTTGGATTTAATACATATATAATTCCATAATTCAATCACTTCCTGTAGAATTGTACAATTGCTACCACAATATCCAACCATTCTTTTTCTACATGGGCTCTTTGACACGGTCTCCCTTTTGCCCCACCTCCACCACTATATCCTCCTCCCGCTGAACCCCTTATTCTACTTGCTGACCCTACAGGTTCATCAATCCTGGGTTTCATATACCCAAAAATGGGAAAACATATAACACAACATGAAGAGGATGTCCTCCAATGATGCAATACCTCTGAAACACACCTCACTGTGAACATGCAAAAACCAAACTAAACAATCCACACCCCCAACATTTAGAAAATTTTGGAAACCGGATCCAGTCCGGCCTGCCCACCTATCTGATGCAATGGGGACTGTCTCCAACAAGTAGGCTTTTCTGTGAGAAGTCAGCTAAGTCCACATGGAAGAAGCCCGCCATCATCACTCCCGGAAGGCTCGAAATCCGTATTACCTGAAGTCGAAAGAGGCGCAATTTCAGAGCCTCCGGAGTGCAGGAGGCGATGAGTGGCAGTGGGAACCACAGAGTCATTTGTGGAACCACAGAGGAAATCAGCCTCTGGAGAGCTCCCCCGTGGCAGTCAGGGACTCTTGTGCTGCCAATTTCATGATTGGGAGCGTAGGGGTGGAGTCTAGTCTGTCAATCTGGAGATAGCCAATGAGATCTCTGTGTGGGCATGGCTTTTCTCCTCAGAGTTCTGGGAAATCTCACGAATTTTCCCTTTGGAGTTCAGAAACTCAAGGTTCAGTGGCTTGGAGACATTCTACTGACAAGACAACATGGGAGCATGCTGATAGATCCTGAGTCCTGAAACCTGGAGGAGCTGGAGGAGAAGCCACATAGGTTGACCCTGATGGAACCGGACCTCCAAAGCCGGAAAAGCCACATAGAGACTCCAGCCAGTGCTGAGATGCTTCTACCACCGTGGATACACCAGACTCTGCACCCACTGGCCAGAGATTGTCCTGGCATCATTGCATGTGCCTCGTGAATCTGAAGAAGACTTTATGGACTGGTATCGGACATATGGGCTAATATCAGACTTGTGGGCTTAGATTGGACTGGGTTGGGATGCTTTCTCAATGTTCCATTCCTTTGTATATACCCCCCCCCCAATATACATGTGTGTGTTTGTGAATTCTTTTATCTAGTCTGCCCAGACTAACACATCCCCCCATCTAAAAGCGAGAAACAGGAGGAAAGTGGTCCCTGAAAAGAGTGGTTGGACAGGAGGATTGTAGAAAACCAAAGGCAGAAATCTGACTTGAACAGTCAAAGGTCTGTCAGCAGATTCCCCCGACCCCGTGATTTTTTTCTTTTGTAGCAGCATACAGTATTTGCCTTCATGGGACTGACTCCCTTACTCTGCATGTCTTCCATCCTCATCCATGCCAGGCGGTGTTTGATCGTCTCATCACTGCTTGTTAAGGATGCACAATATTCCATTGTGTGGCTGCACCAAAGTTTACCTATCCCTCCACATGCAGGCATGCTGGTGGTTTGCATCTTTTGATATTGCGTATGGGACTGCGATAAACACGGGTGGACAGATATCTGTTTGTGTTTGACTCTATAGTTCTTAGGAATATATCCCAAGCAGAGGGAATCCTAGGTCAGGGGGCATTTGTGCTGTTTTCAGGGAGGGTTTGGTGCCTTCCACAGGGGTTGGACAGTTCTGTGCTCCCTCCGGCAGTAGATGAGGGCTCTGAACTATCCCCAGAGGATTCTTACCTTGAAGACCAGCAGAATGTGTAAACTATGGGCAGAAGTCCTACTGTCCGTAACCCATGGGTGTCCATGAGTCAGCTCTGACTTGGGGATAACCGCTTTGGGTGTGTTCTGGTGATGGAGGCAGGGAGTGGGCGTTGGGCAACAGTGCCTGGTCAGCACAACCACCTTTAGTTGCTAATGACATGCAGTTTTCCAAGTAAGGATTAGCCAAGCCAGGTGGCTGGGAGCATTATCACTCTACTAAACAAACAAACAGCGACTGTGCACTGTCTAGGAGCTTTAGCTAGTTCACAGGCATGATCTCGGTTGATTCTCACAGCCAGGTTCAAAAGCAGAGCTATTATCGGCACCCTTTAAAAACAACAGCAAACAACAAAGGTAAATAAAAACAACTTCATAGAGACACTGTAGGACCCTATCGAGTCTCCCACACTATAATCTTCACCAATTGAAATGTTCCGAAAAGCCTATGAAACACTGAAAGTACTCACTAGTCTGTGCAGAGAATTTGGAAGACAGTTACCTGGCCAACTGACTCCAAGAGAGCCACTTTGTGCCCCTTCCAAAGAAAGGAGACCCAAGAGAAGACAGACATTAATGAACAATATCCTTAATACCACATACACATGACAGGGAGCTGCCAGAAACGCAAGCCAAGTTCAGAAGAGGACCTGGAATGAGGGATAGCATCGCTGATGCCAGACGCATCTTGGATGAATGAGAATACCAGGAAGATGTGTGTGCTTTCTTGACTTTGCAGGCACGTTCAAGTGTGTGGATCCTTGCCAGATATGGGTAACATTGAGATGGATGGGAACTCATCCCTGGATCAGGAGGCGTTTGGGCAAAACAGGGGGAGGCTACCTGGTTTAAAGTCAGGAGAGCTATGCATCACAGGTATAGCCCTTCACCACACTGATTCAGTCCTCATGCAAAGAATGTGAGAAGGGGGATGACATGAAGAAGGAAGCAACAGGACTGGACGAAGGCTTACTAACACCCTATGGGTAGACAGGTGGCACCAGCGAGGACTTGAAGCACTTGCTGAAGACTTCAAGGACGTCAGCCTTCAGTAGGGATTGCAACTCGATACAGAGAAAATGCAAATCCTCACAAACAGACCCACAGGCAGCAGCAAGCTAAACAGAGAGATGATCCAGTCGATGCACATGGAAGCCGCAGTCAAGAGGTCAAACAATGAGCAAGAAGTGTCCCGTCCAGCTGGACACTGCTGGACACAGAAAAACTTCATCCCAGTCCATAAGCAGTCCCCTTCCCCATTGTAAATAAAATGATTTGTGAAAGAGACAGACAGAGAGAGAGAGAGAGAGAGAGAGAGAGAGATCAAGGGACTTACTGCACTGGCCAACCTGCTGTCCAGGACCTCTGTAAAGTAGGAATTGACTCAATGGCTTCTGGGGACAGTCCTTATGGAAGAGCACGGCCACATCTTGCCCCTCAGAGTGGTCAGCGGGCTGCAATGGCAACCTTTCTGTTAGCAGCCACATCACGGCAGCGACTGCACCACACTACTTGTCCAAGTCACACTGTTGATATGAGACCCCACAGGCTTCAAACTCCACTCTGCTTAATGGGTTTAGTTGGACACTGTTGCAGATGGGCTGTGCATCCTCAATTTCCCTTTTTAAAAAAAAACTTCCAAATTCCTTATCCCTCAAATCTAAATGATGGTTTAGATTAAAAGGGGAAAGAAGCGTAATGTCGAAATGGACTTGGAATCTTTGGTGATAAAGCAGTGCATCTCAAACAAGCCACTGCAGTCTGTGATGAGTTCTCAAAGTGTAACTGCTCCCCGACTGCTCACTGCCTCCAGCCGAACGACATGACGGTCTTGGAACTGAGGAGCGACAGCATAGCCACTCTGAGTCAGGACGAACTCCACGGCCACTGGTCCGGGCCATGCTTTGTTCTGTTCCATAGGCCACTACCGACCACTACCCACTCTGCGGGATAAAGAGGAGGCTTCCCACACCTGCAAAAGTTAGAGTCTCAGAAATCCCAAAGGGCAGTTGTACTCTGTCTTGTAGTGTCACTGTGTCTCGAAATTGACTTGGTGATGGTGAGGACTGCCCGAAGAAGGAACAAATCTGTCTTGGAAGAAGTGTAGCTAGAATGTTCCTTAGAAGCAAGGATGGTGAGCCGATGTCTCATGCATTTTGGACATGTGATCAAGTCTCTAGAGAAGGAGTTCATGAAAAAGAGAAAGACCCTCCATGAAGTAGATTGATGCAGTGGTTGAAAGTATGGGCTCAAACACTATTAACCTCAAAATACTCTTAAGGGTGGCACAGGATAAGACGGTGCTGAGTTCTATTGTCATTAGGAGTTGAAACTGACTTGGGCATCCAATAACAGCCCTCAGAACCAAGTCAATGGGTGCTCAACAACGGCCCTCACAGGCTAATCTATAACCATGAAAAGAGATTTAGTTTAATGGAAGGAGCTCTGTGTTAGGCTAGAGAAACAAATTCATAGACAGTCTGTGTCACAGAGGGTTCCCTAGAGAAATAAGACCAGGACACTAGTAATTCTCTTTATATATTTATATATAGAGAAGGGTATGTAAGATAAGAAACAGTTAACTAATCTATAAAGCAGTACAAATTGTTCGGTGCAACTCACTTGAGTGAGGCAGCTGGAAGACTGGCAGTCCTTCAAGTCTTGAAGGCCGCTGAGTAGTCCTCTGTAGAGCAATCCAGGCTATCTGGTCACAGGCAGCAAACAGCAGAGCAGGTCACCAACAGTCAGCCAGATGACAGAGTCCAACAGTCCCCAGCTCAAGAGATGTATATCCCAGGAGCATGGTGAAGTAGGACTTGAAGGATCCTCAACTCACAGCAACACAGTCCACGATTAGGTGTCCCACAGGTAGTGTTGCCTGGAGGTTGAGGCACAGAACGAACAAAGCAGCTCTCTGGTCCGAAGATCCAAAAGCAAGAGAAAGGGCGGGACTCGCTGAACCCTTCCTATCTCTGCCCTTCAATTCATCCCGTGTGTTCATTGGCCGTGCCGTCACAACAGACCCACCAATCTTCTGTGGCCATGTTGGCATAACAAACCTACCCATCACACAGTCATATGTGTGTAACAGAGAACTTTATATCAAAGAGTAATTGATATATAATGAGAAAACATCCCAGCCCAGTTCAGATCAAGTCCATAAGTCCAATATCACCCCATAGGTCGATATTGGTTCATGAATTCCTCTTTAGACTCAAGCGACACATGCAATGATGTTGAATGCAGGAAGATCACAGGCCAGTGGGGGGGAAGTTTTGTGGCTCCAGTGGTGGTGGAAGCATCTCAGCATTGGAGGGGGTCTTCACGTGGCTCCTCCAGCTCCAGGTCTCTGGCTCTATCAGTGTAGCTCCCGACGTAGCTCAACAGGAAGATGAAGCAAAGAGTCTGTCTAGCCTCCTGCGAGCTCATGCCTCCAAATGAGGTCATCAAGCTGCAACCTGCAAGCTGGAGTCCACCCACGCCTTCGCAAGTTGACAGATAATGTACCTGTCACAGCATCCTTGTTTTTGAAAGGCCCTGAAATGGCACTAACACATGTGTGTGCCTGGGAGAAGTTGTCTCCTGCCATCCACCAATTATAAAAACATTTCAAAATACGCTTAATTTGTAATAACGTGTGCATGTATGAACTGGAAAGCTGGTAGCAATACTTTAAAAAAAATAACTTATTCTCTTTTTCTTTTTTTTCTTTTTTCTTTTGTGGGCATCACTGCCTCTGGTGGTCGTGGGCGCTACCCAGTGCTGCTCCTGAGAGCCGCTGCTGGATTTGAACCGCCAAGCCTGCGGGCTGCAGTTCCGCACTCAACCACTTACGCCACCGGGGCTCAGCCCAATTTAACTTATTCTCATGCTAAAAATAATTCAGACTTTCAGTGGCCTGAATGGGGACTTTTTCTTGGGGGAGAAAAATCATTTGTTTTTGTTTTGTTTTTGCTTTTTGGGGGGGGGGGGCATCACTGCTCTCCGGTGGTGGGAGTAGGAGGCCCAGCCCCACTGCTGGAATTGCACCTCCGTCCCAGTGGACCGCAGTCCCACGCACAACCACTACGCCACCGGGGCTCAGCCCTGAGAAAAATCATTTAAGGAAGAGGAAAATTGGAAACTTTGTCTGAAATGATTGAAAGCTAATGAAATAAATACTTTGGTATGCTTACATTAAAAAAAAAAAAAAAGGCAAAGTAAGCGTTAAATTGCATCTCCCAAAGACTGCTTGCAGAAAACTGAGAAACTTAACATGCTAGAGTAGGACAAGCCTCTTTCTGAGTCTTTGACTGATTGTAGTCCTCCACTGCATAGAGCTTCCTCTCTTTACCCTTCTCCGTCTAGCTCCCAGGGAGGTGTGGTGAGGAAGTCAGCTAAGCACTGGGCTCCTAACAGAAGACTGGAGGTTCACACCTACCAGCCACTCTCGGGGGCAAAGATGAGGCTGTCTGCTCTTAGAGAGATTGACTAAAGTCTCAGAAATCCCAGGAAGCAGTTCTAGTCTGCCTAAGAGTATCACCATCGATCAGAATCAAATTGACAGCTTTGAGTTATCTTCTTGCTCTGATAGTCATAAAGACTCTAAATTTTTAAAAATTTTCATACCCTTTATGCAATGAAGAAATTCTTCAATAAGAGCCTTTTAAAGGTGACACCTGAAAAAAAAAGGGGGGGGGGAGTTTATTATACCAAGGGATCAAGTAGGAAATATTTGGAAATGAATATGGCAACATGTGTTTAAATATGCTTGATACAAATAATGTATTGAATGTTATAAGAGCTGTAAGAGGGCTGAGCCCCGGTGGCGTAATGGTTGTGTGTGGGACTGTGGCCCACTGGGTTGGAGGTTCAAATCCAGCAGCAGCTCTCCAGAAGCAAGCTGGGCCTCCTACTCCTACCAGAGGGCAAAACAAAACAAAACAAAACAAAAGAGCTGTAAGAGCCCCCCAAAAACACATTGAAAAAAAAAGTGACACCTGTTGGTGCCATCAGGCAAGTGTTGTATGACTAGCTGCAAAGCCAGCAGTTCAAACCCGCCCACTGCCCTGAGGAAGGAGGAGGAGAAGGCTGCCTGCTCCTTAAAGATGTGTAGCTTCAGAAAGCCATCCAGAGTGCCAGCTCTAAAGGAAACCTTTTTCTATCTGTCAGCTCTAGAAAAAAGTAACTGTCACCTTCCAATATTTGTGGGTCCAGAGTTTCTTGAAAATCAGCATGTGTCTGGGCATCTATCGTCGCTGGATGAAGGAGGTTCTCAGCACAGGGACCCTGGGTCCCAAAGGCATGTTCTCAGCTCCACTTTCTTGCTAGTAGTGAGATCCTAGTTTCTGTTCACTTCTCCCTCATTTCACTCCTTCTAAGGCGATGCAGGTCACACCCCCAGGAAGCACCTCTTACATTGGATCAGGGCTGACTTGAGAGAAAGGAGATTGCACCCTAACCTAATCCAGTCACACACAAGATTATACCAAGGGAGATGATTGCATCATTACATAAGTGCCAGATCACATCATGATATACCTGTCAGAGCACTGAGAATCTTGGCCTAGCCAAGTTGACGTGCATTCTGGGAAACACAATTCAATCCATGATAATCCAGCCTATGTTCCCACAAAATCTCTATCTTTGCCACAAGAAAAATGCTTTTATTTCATCTTATCATCCCCAAAGTCTTAAATTAACTCCAAGTCCAAATTCCACCTGGGGCCAACTTCCTGTCTATCTGTAAATCTGAAATTCAATTTATCTGCTTCCCAAGTGCAATAGTGGAACAGGTTCAAGACAAATATTTCCACTGTAAATGGGAGACATGGGAGGAAACAAGGAGCTAATGGACACCAAGCAATTTATAAAATATATATTTAGGGCTGAGCCCTGGTGGCATACATGGTTAAATGCGGGACTGCGGCCCACAGGCTTGGGGGTTCAAATCCAGCAGCAGCTCTCAGGAGCAGCACTGGGCAGCTCCCACAACACCAGAGGACAACGAAGCCCCCAAAAAATTTTATAATTTTTTTTTAATTTATAGAAGCAATTGCTAAAACAATAATTTATGAAACAAGTAAAAAAAGAACAGGACAATTTACATTAGCTCCCAAGGCTTGAACATAACTTACTGTTCTCTGAGCCATCTGGAGCTCCTGCCCTTCACACTCTGCGTGTTGGAAACACTTTCTAAATTCCGGGAAGAGGACCCTTGGCCTTGGGCTCCGGCTTCTAGACCTTGCTCTCTCCGTTTTGAATAGGCCATTCTCCTAGTCCAAGTAAGTGGAAACCCCACCCATAGGGTCCCATCGGCTCCGTTCCCGGCTCCATGGGCATGAAAAGCCCACCCCTCCGTCTGGCACAGCCAGTCTGGCCCCCTGTCCCTGGCACTTGTGAACAACTGCGAGACCCAAGCTGGCGGACTCTATTTGAAACCTAGGATGCCATCACCCCACACCTTGAGACCCAGCCAGCCATGGTCTTCCGCTCTGACTCTCAGCTGCGGCAACACCGCCTCCCGGGCTGTTTGCCTTTTCAGCTTCTGCCTCTTGATTCTTTGGGTTATTGGGCCTCATGGGCTGGGCTGGTCTCTACCCTGTTCAGGAAAGTGTTACAAAAGACATTGGCTTTACCTAAAATAGCCCGAAGGCACCCCACTGAGCCATAAACCTCAGGGTGAAAGGACTCAGCTCTTATATGCAGATCAGCAAGTCTAGCTTGATTAGTAAGCCTACACGCACCCTACTCCCCCAGGAAGCCTCCTGCCCCTAAGCACTGGGCTCTTGCGCCTGGGTCAGTTCCCACACCATCTTGGCTCTGCTGCTGCTCTTGGGTGACAGCGCTCCTCACGTCCTGCTGAACCTTCACTAGACCCCCCTTGACATTCGTCATTCAGCCAACTATCTTTTGAAGGCCACCTGGGCTTTTACTATTAGGCACTTTCAAGTTCTAGCTTCTACCCTGTACCCAGTTCCAAAACGGATTCCACACATTCGATATCGGCTGGAGTAGCACCCCACTCTCTCCTCACCCAATCGATCTTCTGACGCCCTATAAGAGACCTACCCCAAGCAGATGGCATCCACAGCAGAAATGCTGAAAGTGTTGGTGGTTTGAAGTCCACGTGGAGGCCAGCTCTAGAAGAAGACTGTCTGTCTGCTTTGGGAGAAGGCCCTTGTTTCCTTTGAATATCTGTGGGACAAGGGTTCCTTGGAGGCCTGTGAATGTCTTGTCTACACCTTTTTAAGGAAAAAGGTGATGATGCACACACACACACACACACACAGGGAAACTCCCTTTCACATGGAGTTGGGATTATGACCTTAGGAAGGGTCTTACATCCCATCCCAATCTCTTTACAGTGGTTTGATCACATGTGATAACATCAAAAGGTTAATCACTAGGGCTGAGCCCCGGTGGCGTAGTGGTTGTGCGCGGGACTGCGGCCCACTGGGATGGAGGTTCAATTCCAGCTCCACGGAGCAAAGGCTGGGCCTCCTACTCCCACCACCTGAGGACAGTGATGCACCCCCCCCCCAAAAAAAAAGGTTGATCACTAGATGGAGTGACAAATTATATCATTGTATACTTACCAGACCCCACAAACTGATAGCTCAGCCAAGTTGACTAATATTTTGGGAACTACATTCAATCGATGAAAGTAGAGGATGGAAATTTGTATAATATCTTAGAGCCACCAACAAAACTGTCATTCCTAGATTTCCAATAGTCCCAAATCCCCATGCATTACTACCCAAAGTTCCCCAGCTTCTAATAAGTTTATGTTACAGGTTTATGTTCTGCCTTTTTAAGCATGCAAGCATATTTACAGGCGGAGCTAACTGATATTCTTTTGCATTAACTTGCAAATTTTTACAATATATTTGAATGACTATGCCTGAAGATTTTACTCTTATTTCTCCCAAGTTTCGTATCAATAGCTTATTGATCTAGATTTTTCCAAAGGCTCAATTTTCAAGTTGTCTTTTTTTTGTTTTTTTGTTTTTTGTTTTTTGTTTTTGGGCATCACGGCTCTCCGGCGGTGGGAGTAGGAGGCCCAGCCCCACTGCTGGAATTGAACCTCCGTCCCAGTGGGCCGCAGCCCCGCGCACAACCACTACACCACCGGGGCTCAGCCCTCCTCAAGTTGTCTTAATGGTCTCAATGTATTTGTTGAAACCATTAACAATAAAAGGGCATACATTTTCACAGGAAAAATTGTGATTTGTTCAGCAATCTTTTGCTTATGTAAGACAAGGTCAGTCTGAAAATGAGCTAACACGTTATTTAGAATGATGGATCACTATTAGACATTTCATTATAAACTCATGACAAAGAAACAGTATCATGAATTTTTAGAATTAGCAGGGTACTGTTAAAGTTACTGCCTAAACTTTTCTTTGAGCTTCTCCACTGTTGGATTCACCTAAAATTCCATTCCTGAACCATTGCCTTCGAGTGGCACATTTGAACAAATTCTTTATAGACCTAGAGATTTACTTACTTCAGCATTGTACCTGCCGTGAGTTTGTCTGCATCGCAGCACACTGTGTTACTGTTGCAGACATGAAAAAACTCTATGGGTTTTAGCTCAGGAGCAAGAGGAAATCAGAGGTCTGTTACTCGGAAGAGTGTCTGACTCGATTCCGGAGCTCCAGTCTATCTGAACTCTCTCAAAACTATAGCAGCAGTTGCTTTGGTTGTGGAAGCCTCTCCCAGTTTAGTCTTAGGTAACGCGTTGATTTTACACGTCCCTCGTGAAGTAGAGGACTCGTTAAAATATTCTCAGACTTAGCATTTTTTAGCAATAAGACTGATTTCATGTGAATTAGCTTTATTAATCCTTTCCAATATACAGATGAAACCATGTCATTTGTTAAAGTTGGCTTCATCCCCACTTGTGGCACTCAGATAATCTGGTATCAATTTGAAGATTAAGAATGTAGGAGTGAAATCAGCCTGTCAATCTGGAGATAACCAATAAGACCTCTGTGTGGGCATGGCGTTCTCCTGAGGATTCTGGGAAATCCGGTGGTATTTCCCCCTTAGAGGTGAGAGACTCGCTACTCAGTCACTTGGAGATGCTCTACTGACAAGACACAAGGCTGACTCCCTGTGAGACATCCCAGAGGAGAAGCCACATGGACTTACCCTGATGGAACCAGACCTCTGAAGCCGGAAAAGTCACGTAGAGACTCCTGTCAGTGCTGAGATGTTTGAGAAGCCACAGAGAGGCCCCTGCCAGTGCTGACACTCTGCACCTACTGGAGTCATTGCATGTGCACGTGCTTCATGAGTCTGAAGAAGACTGAGATGGGTATCAGACATATGGACTAATACCGGACTTGTGACCTTGAACTGGACTGGACTTGGATGTTTTCTCAATGTTCAATTGCTCTTGTATATAAAACTCTTTCTTAAACACATAAGAAGGAGTGTTTATGAATTTGTTTTTCTAGTCTACCCACACTAACACACCACTTTTACCCGAAAATGATGACCCATGTGGTTCTGTACAATTAATTCACTACTCATTCCCAGAAAAGATCTAAAGAAGGCCTCATTAGAAAATTCTGACAGAATTCTGTCTTACTGATAATCATATTAAAAATACCAACATATACATCAAGCTGGTTATTCCATTTCTAATGGACTTGAATTAATAACATGGTCTCAATTTACTTCTGCACCGTAAACTAAATTGTATGCATTAATCTGAGCATGTCAAATGGGACAAAGCAAAATAAACACTTTATTTGCTTTTGGAGTAGTTATAATTTTTGTAGGCTATGTAAACATAGCCCCGGTGGGCTGTTAACTACGAGATCAACAGTTTGAAACCACCAGCTATTCCTTGGTAGAAAGATGGGGCTTTCTATTTCCGTAAGTAGTTACAATCTTGAAAACACAGGGGCAGTTCTACCCTACTTTATAGGGTAAGCATGAGTGGACATTCACTCTGTGGTAGTGAGTTTCATTGGGGTTTTATAGAAGAAAAGAGGGTTTTGTGTGGAGTTTTGTGTGTGGGGGGGTTCCCCCTTTCAATTAAAAAAATACCTCTTAGTTAAGGATTTAATGAATGTTAATTACATATGTTTTTTAAAAGCAGCTATGAAAACTGAAGCATGTCTAAAAGTATTGAGTCAGAATCCCAAGGGAATGCGTTAGCCAATCATTATGAAAAAATTAGCTGCTGCCTCAAAATTAGTTCCTAGAATTTGTGCTATTTCGCCTCCCACACCCAGTGCTTTGAGGTCGATGCCGACTCATAAAAACCCTGTGTAAGGAGTACCTGGCCTCATCGTCCTCCTTCAGAGCTGCTGGAGAATTTGAACCACCGACCTGGCAGTCAGGAGTCCAACGTTTATTCGACATCTGAAGATATTTAGAACTTGCAAAGCAAAAGCAACAGGATGCTTCTGAAGATGCAAAACAAACTTGGGTCCATGCTGCTTGTTGATGTTATGAAAACACTGGCTCGGTATAGAGATCAAATAAAAACTTAATTCTACCTGAATCTTCCCAAGATGCCTTCATTAGAATGTTGCATTACCTAGTTCATGTTGAAATTAATAAAATAATACATATTGTGAGAAATGACTGGTGTGTGAATTTTCCCCAAGAAACGACAACAAAAAACCCTATAATTACTGCGGTCATTATTAAATCCATCATCCAGGAAAACAAAATATTATGACGGATCTTGGGCAGTTTTCCCCATCACCGGGAGGTTTTGAACATCAGCAAGTAAGTGTTTTTGTTTTTGTTCTTTGTTTGTTTGTTTTTTGTGTGTGTGTGGGGGGGGGGGCATCACTGCTCTCCCGCGGTGGAAGTAGGAGGCCCAGCCCCACTGCTGGAATTGAACCTCCGTCCCAGTGGGCCGCAGTCCTACGCACAACCACTACGCCACCGGGGCTCAGCCCAACAAGTAAGTGTTATACCATGACCTCCCTCTGTAGGACATCGCTATGTTCTAGTCATGATTTGTATATTTTCCAATTGGAGAGGAGTGTTTACTTTTAGAAAAGGTGATGCAACTGCAGTGGTGAAAACTTTAGAAAATATTTGTTTTTCTCTTTTGGGGAATTCTTAAAGAAAGACCAAGTGGCAGAGGACTTCATTTTACTGAAAAGCTTATTCAACAGTTAATGAAAATATTAAAAATGAGTTGGCATGATCGTTTTCCCTGACAACCCCAATGTTGGAGGCTACACTGAAAAGGCTAATGAAATACAAATACTAAAACTAAAGGTTGATAAATTATAGAAGCCAATGTATTTGCTTGGCTATTTCTCCATTTAAACCCCTTCTTGGTGATTTTGAGATAGTACAATACTATAAATCTTTAATGCAAAAAAAAATTCTCAACAAATCAAGGATGCCTTTGATAAAATCACAGCTACTAGAATGACACATTTATACCTAGAGCCAAGAAATTGGGCCTTTTAAAAGCAGTTTCCACAGGAAAGTGCATTGGGAAACAATGTATTGCAAATGTCTGGGAGGTAGGGATGGGGTATGGATGGATGGATGGATTGTGATGAGTTGTATGAGCCTCCATTAAAATAATTTTTAGGGCTGAGCCCCGGTGGCGTAGTGGTTGTGCACGGGACTGCGGCCCACTGGGACGGAGGTTCAATTCCAGCAGTGGGGCTGGGCCTCCTACTCCCCCCACCGGAGAGCAGTGATGCCCCCCCCCCCAAAAAAATAAAAGATAAAAAAGAATTTTTAAAGGATAAAAATGCATTAGAATCGGGGCTGAGCCCCGGTGGCATAGTGGTTGTGCGCAGGACTGCGGCCCACTGGGATGGAGGTTCGATTCCAGCTCCACGGAGCAAAGGCTGGGCCTCCTACTCCCACCACCTGAGGGCAATGATGACCCCCCCCCAAAAAAAATGCATTAGAATCTCATTCACAAATGGCAATTTCAGAGGGCTCCAGCTGAAATTTGGAATTCTGAAATGAGACTCACAGGTTAAATTTACAAAATCCTGATGCTTTTTCATCTTGCTATGCTTTCTCTTATTTCTTTCCATTTATAAACCCTTTAGAGATCTTCATTCCCTTATAATCTCCGCAAGAAACATGGCAGCAGTTGTCTGTTAGAGTCGCTTGAGGCATGTGCTCACTCTCTGGATGAGTTCTCCAGTGTCAGTGTCTGTGAGGGTCCTTCGTCTAACTGTACAAGAATTATCCTTTTGTGTCCATTGAGGCATGAGTACGAAATCCCCTCTTGCAAGGAGACTGAATAACAACTAGGGTTTCTGATTTAAAACATGATAGAATTGCAGACACTAAAGAAATTTGGTGCTTTTCTGGAAACCAAGCTGATAGAAACTTTATGGGGAAAGTATGTGCTCGATTTTTATTGGAGAACATTCTTATTACCACCAGGATCCTGGCATGGGATGTCAAGGACTGCTGCCATCAAAGATACTACCAAAGATCTGGTCTTCATATATCACAAATGCCCACCCTGGGGTGGGGGGCTGTGGGGGAAGGTGATGCTGGTTAGATGGCACGAGGATGATAGGACCGAAGAATTGTTGGATGGCTCCATCCCTCTTTGGGGAGCTCATACCCTGATTGTTATCTGGTTTAATTTCCCCTGGTGTTTATTGATAATTAGTGCTTAAAGGGCATCGTTGTTGTTGTTTGTTGTTCTTGTTGTTGTTGTTGCGGGCATCACTGCCCTCTGGTGGTCGTGGGAGCTACCCTGTGCTGCTCCTAAGAGCCGCCGCTGGATTTGAACCTAAAGGGCATTATTTTGTTTGGGGTCAAAAAGTTTATAAAGCCCTACCCCCCAACTGGACAGGTGTCCGTCATATTGCATATGGAGCACTTCATGTTTCCTGCCCTACAGATGACCACAAAAGAAAATTCATAATTGAAAACCAGAACTAATAGAGCAGAGGAATGAAATCAAGAGCGATCTAAAGAGGGCCTCTGTGACCGTTAGGTTTCGTTTCAAGTTGGCTCCGGGGGAAGGTGTAGAGGTGCAGTCCAACCTATCTATGGATCAGGTCACAGCCTGATGATGCCTCCTCGGGGATGTGGCCCTTTTTAAGAAGGAAAGCAATGAGGAATATTTTCCTGCTCTCTCTGGCCCATGGCCTCCCTGCTTGCTGGGATTGCATGTTCCCCTCCGGGTGTGAGTGGCTTCATGTGGGGCACAGACCTGGAACGCTGCCAATGCCCTGCCCTGCCTCCGTGCACCTGGGGTCCATGTGATTCTGCACCTACTGTCCTGTGATCTCTGCTTCCACATCGCCGTACTATGTCCCTGGCCTTTGGGTCAGTGAGACTGAAGAGGGTTGCGACCAGCATGGGACCCATGGACTTCCCTTGGACCGGCCTAGGGTCCTGCTCTAGACATACCAGCCTAGCACAGCCCCCTGCCTAAGAAACTGCACCGGATGTTGTCTAGCCTCCGATGTTCTTAGAATAACAGAGTTGGGACTCGTTTGTGTGGGAAGAAAAGTTACTAGGTTGTGAGCAGTATTAGAGAAGGCAGCGGTGGAATTATAAAACTCTATTAAAAGATCTAGATTTAGCTGGAAGATCAACATCTGAAGAACAACCCAAAACCGGAGCCACCACTTGGCAAAACAGGTCTGCTTTAGCTTCCGCGGGTGGCATCTGTGCCTTAATTAAAGAAAATTGCTGTGCTTATTAACGATAAGCTTAGATGGCAATGGCAGCTGAAGCTTACCTGGGAATAGTTGCTATTATCATTGCATAAATGAAACCTGAAATTTCATGGGATTCATTTTCTTGGTTTGGAAAGATAGGGTCCTAATTTTTTTTTGGGGGGGGAGCATCACTGCTCTCTGGTGGTGGGAATAGGAGGCCCAGCCTTTGCTCCTGTGGAGCTGCTGCTGGAACTGAACCTCCATCCCAGTGGGCTGCAGTCCCGTGCACAACCACAATGCCACCAGGGCTCAGCCCTGAGAGGGTCCTAATTTTATTGAGCCCTGCAGTTCATTGTCTTGATCCTTAAACCAATATTCCTGTCATACTTCCTAGTTCCTTATGTAGTCCGTAGAGTCATCGAAGCTTATGTGTGGCCATCTAAGAGGAACACTTGGTCTCTGTTCCTCTGCAACAACCAAACAATGGAGAGGGCTTTGAATCAAAAGATAGCCCTGCCAAAATAGGCGTGTGAAACATCTCAGGACCAAAAGAGCTCGCTGGCACTCAATGATGCACGTTGAACTTTCCCGCAGCAGAATTCCAATCAAGAGGGAGGAATGTAAGAAAAGAATCAAAGTTCTCAAAGATTCAGACTTGCAGGAACCTCTGAGAGCACTAGTCCATGAATCTGCAGCCTGTCATACTTTTCTTGAAGATGCGGGATGCAAAATTTTTCTTTAACTAAGTCACATAGAACCTGGTCTTGGACGTTTGTCTTGTAAAGTATTTCAAGAAGAAGCAAGTCTTTCTCACAATGATCATCATTTCATGGCGTTAAAAAAAAAAAGTTTACTTCAATCCAGCATGAATTGATCTCCCAAGAGAGATGCATAGCTTCTCGATCTGCACCTAGTTATTTACAACATACATCCGTAATGACTCCGAAGACACAAAACCTCTGCACAGCCTGCTCTCGAGAGGAGGGGCATTCTCAGAGTTGAGAGCACAGCACTCCTCTCCCTGACTCACAAACCGAAGAAAACAAACCTGAAGCGGTTTCTTAAAATGTAACTCAGTCTTCCGTTAGTTTACACACAATAAACGAGAAGAAAATAAAACCAAACTATTCATCTAGGAGGGAGGGAAGCATGGAGGTGATATTTATTTCCTTCTTTATATTTTTCTGTCATTTCAAATTCTTCTTCAGTGACCATATCTTTACAATAGTCATCAATGGAGTGTGTGTGTGTGTGTGTGTGTGTGTGTGCGCGCGCGCGCAAGCCAGTGGCTGGTCCACCCCCAACTCCTTCTCTGAGCTACCTGCCTCCCACCGCCCTCACCCGAAGGGGTGGGCAAGCATGAGTTTCCTGTCCTGCCTCATGTTACCCACACCTGGCACCTCTGTGTGGGCACTTTCTTCGAGCTGGAACACCTGCATCCTCTTTCTGATAGACTCCTAGCCTCTCTTCAAAAGGACTACCTCAACTGCTCCCTGCACCCCCTCTATCCCCCACTGCAGCTCTGCTCCCACCTCGCAGACCCCTCTGTGGACTCTGATGATGTGGTTGTTCCCTGAGGTCAGGCTCCAGGTTGGATGGGCGCTTTATGAGCAATGAGGTGGTCAGTACAGCCCTGTGGTTGAGTTGAACTGAGTCGCAGTTGGGTCCCCAGAGGCAAAGCCGATTGGAGAGCCCAGAGAGACACTTGACTTTTCTTCCTTTTCTCCTGGAGAAAAATGTTCAGCATGGCCCATGAGTCAGAGGTAACTCCCCCTGCTGTGTGGCCTCTGGCCCACAGGCTTGGGCTCTGCCAGGGACCTGTCTATCATTGAGGCCCGCTGCCATGGGTGAGTTGACTGGTAAGATTGGGAGGACAGGATATAAATGCTTTCTGACCCAGGAACAGTGAGTAAATGACCAGCCATCCCGATTTCCTGGAACTGAGACTTTTTTTTCAGGACACAGGACTGTCCACGGGAAAACCAGGGGCTTTCAAGCGGTGGGTCACATGGGGCTACCACAGCTGAGTTCTCAACCCTTGTCCCCGCAGGGTGGAACAGCCCTGCAGCAGGGTCCACAGACACATGGCATTTGGAGCTTGCCTGCCTCTCACCAAGATGACAGAGCCCAGAAGAGCAACCCCTTCCTGGAGCGCCCTCTGTCCGCCCCTCCATCCTCCCAGGCTTGTCCACCTGGGCCTCGCTCCCTTGGGCCCCCACAGAACCTCGCAGACCCCAGGCCACACTCTGGGGTTCTTTCCTGTAGTTAGACTCCACCCCTGTTTTAGGGTCTGACTCCATTGCCTTCTTCCTGAATCCTTCCCGCTCCCAGACCCATGATTGCTGCCTTCTCTGCCCCAGCCCGGGCCCCAGCACCACAGGGCCGAATCTTTCACGCTGTCGCACCTCTGGGTTTCTTTCCACCCACTGACGTGGTGGACGCATTCATTCACTCATTCTCATTCATTCAGCATCAACCTGTTTGGTGTTGTATTAAAAGCCCCAGCGCAGAATCCCCCAGACTAAATCCTGACTCTATCATCGACTCATGGTGTGTGACTCTCTACAAATATTTTTACGTCTCCGGTCCTTGCTTCCATAATCATAACCTCACCCCTACTTCACAGGGTTTCTGGCACACGTAGCGATTGAATAATGGGACAGTGCTTGCATCAGGACGTGCCACAGAGTGAGCACGATCATCACCACCTGTCATGACTACTATTCCAATCCTTCTGTGTACCAGATGCTCTGAGGCACCAAGTCCGGGAGCTGACTGTCTCCTGGGGCAGACAAGTGTGACTCATGGGAGCGTTATGGCCACACAAAGAGAGAAGTAACTCGCCTGTAGGCAGAGCAGACTGGAACGCTTCTTAGAGGCAGTGGCTGGAGAGCCAAGCCAAGCAGTCAAGGATGCGTAAGAGTTTGCCGGAGGCCGAAGGGAGGGGTGCAAAGACCCAGCAGTGGAAGGCAGCTTTGCCAACCCTAGAAAGGCACTGTTGATAGGCAGGGGCCTGGGGCATACAAAAATATACTACACCCCTGATGAAGGAGCTTGGATGTCCTCCCATTGCAGTGGGGGAAGCCCCTAGAGGTTTTAAGCAGAACCAATTGCATTCTGGGCAGAAGACTCTACTGTGGAGGACGGCTTGGGCAGGGAAGATGGGGCCCCCTGGAGCTCACTGGGCAGCTTCTCCACAGCCTGATACACAGTCAGACTCCTCATGTCGTCCTGGTGGGGCTGGCTGCCCAAGGCAACGCTACACTCCCAAGTCTGGGAAAAGCCAGAGTTTGAGCTTAAACTCTCGACCTCACATCTCCCCACTGCAGTCCAAGCTGCGTTCTCCAGACTTCAGCTCTCCCCACACCCTCTGTGCTCAACCTTGAAGCAAGCCCACTCTTGCCAAAGCCTCAGCTCTCAGCCCCAGCTCACCCTGACCAGAGAGGGCCCATCCCTTCGCCCTTGCCCCCCCTCCCCTGCTCTCCGTGGGTTCCAGTTGTTCAGCTAGGACTTGCCCCGTCTCATTTTCCCATTGATGACTCATGTGCCGGCCCGGGGCTGCCAGGGAAGGGGAAGAGACGGTGGCAACAGCCCCTCCCAGGCCTCACAGGGCCCTCAGAGCCAACTGAGCAAAGTTTTTCCATCCCCTGCATGTCTGCTGGCCCTGTTGGGGCGTGTTGGTGCCCCCAGAGAGGTCTTGACCTATTCCAAGGCCCGGCCAAGCAGGGCTAAAGTGAGGGCAGTCCGTGCCATTGCCAGAGCCCAGAGGACGGCACTGGACTCAGGAAGCAAGGGCTCACGCCCTGAGCAAAGAAGGCCCAGTGGGAGAGCTGCCCCAGCACCCACACAGTCCCTGATTCTGGAAAGGCCAGCATCTAGGATGCTATTCCACAGCATCGCACCACAGTCCTGTCTAGGGGCTCCGGGAGCTCATACAAGTGGCAGTCGCTGATGGTCCCCTTCTCAGCAATACGAGAAACCTGGAGGCCGGATGGTTTCAGGCTCAGCTGCTCGAGAACGGCTGGCCTTCCAACCCACCCAGCAGTGCTGCAGCAGCAAAGACCAGGGGAGCTCCTCTCACCAAAATGACAGCTAGACTGCCCTGGGGAGAAGCCCCACTTGGCCACCTGGAGCGGATGCTGAGTCAGAATCCATTGCACAACCCCTAACAACATCTCAACCGCCACCACAGACCAAGGGCCCGCTCTGCCCGGAGCCATGATGGGGTCTCGCAGGACTCCCCGAGCACAAAGTGAAGCTGGGGCCAGGTAAGAACCAAAGCCATCTTGGAAGTGACAGGCCTGGGTGTTTGGACGCTGGCAGCCCCAGAAACCAGAGCCAGCCTCCTCCACCTCACGCCCACCCCCTGCCTTTGACCCTTGACTCAGCTGAGCTCATGTTACCTCACCCTCACCCCCCAAAACCCTGACATTTGCAGCCAGGCTGCAGAACAAGTCTTCCCAGCGCAGCGCTGAGCAGGGAAGGTGGGACCATGCTCCCCAGCTCCATGTGACGAGCTCAGCGGGCTCCAGTTGGTGTGTCTCAGCTCCCACTGGGCCCCCAGCTCCTTGGGGCGCAGGAATTGAGCCATTTTCCTCTCCATATGCCCAGTGACTGGCATGTGCAAGACATGCCGCACATGTGCGCTGAAAACACAATCTCACTGACTCACAACACTCCGTGTTCCCCAGTCCTAGGAGGTCCTTTCTTACTGCGTCACCGAATCCCCGCCTTCAGCCACCCTGCGGCTAGATGAGACCTTCAAAGATTCTGTGACGAGGTGGTTTTGTCGGGGCAATGGAGAAACGAAGCCTTCCCCATGAATAGGTCAGCTCCAAGGAAAGCAGAGGGAGCTGAGACCCTCTCCCCATCATGCTCCCCAGGCCCACCACCGGCTCTCACCCCACACTGGGGCTGTATCTTCTCCGGCCCTGCTCACAGCAGGCACGGAAGAGACTCGGACGCCACAGGGGTGTACAGCTGTACAGTCTGACCAGAGACGACGTGGTGAGCCAGGCTTTGGCGACAAAGTCCTTGAACATGGCTCAGTCATATTCAGATATGGTTCACACACGTCTCCGAAGAGCAAGATGCTCCCTGGGCTGCCACGCACGCACTTTGGCCCATGACAGAGAGGCTTTGAGTAGAAAGGGAAAGAAATCATATGGGAAACCATCAGGTTAGACAACCAAAGGGTCTTAAAGAGACCACCAGCTTCTGAAGAGACCCCACTGAGCATCCCTGCGCCATGCAGTGAAACATCTAAAGGAAGCCACAGCTGCACTGATGAGCTGAGAGCAGAGGGTTTTGCTGACTGCAGCCCAGACAAGTCTCTGAGAGTTCCCCAAAGAACAGTTGCTAAAGAACTCGGCTCTTCCCCTGTGCCCCATTCTCCTCCAGGCTGAAATCATTCCCTTTAGGCCACTCAGCCTAGGAAGCTTTACCATGGAAAGAGCCTGAGTGTGCTCATGGTAAGGTCCCTAGGGGGAGCCAATGATTAAGGTGCTTGGCTGCCATGGAAAGGAGCCTCGGAAGAAAGTCCTGGCAATCAGCATCCCTGGAAAACCCTATGGAGCACACAGCTCTGCTCTCTCTCTCTCTCTCACACACACACACACACACACACACACACACACACACACACACACATACACGGGTCACCAGGCATCAGAACCACTCAGCAGCAATTGGATTTCATAAATGCCGCTCCAGAAGGCTGAGTCACCTGGCAGGATGGCAAGGACAGGACATGCTTCTGTGAAGAGGCATCCCCTAAGGACTGGGCTCCAAGCAGGTCCTACAGTGCCCTTTCCTAGGACCACAAAGGCCGTTCATACCGGGGTCACCATGTCTGTCACCAGTGGGAGATCCCAGGCTGGGCTATAGCCTGGGCAGACACAGAAACAGAAGTGGTACAAGACGCTCCACACCCTGCACCTGTGTGGGCAAAGAACTACACGTAGCACACAGGGGCTCACTGCCCTGCATGGGGCATCTTCATGTTGAGATAGGCATGAAATGGTAATGGCCAACCCCCACCACCCCACCACCACCTCCAGGCCCAGCACCGCAGTGGGGGTAAGATGGGGACAAGGTGGGGGAAGAAGTGTGCAAACAAGGGGCCTGAATGGATGGGGGTCCCAAAAGGATTGAAGCAGCAGGAGACCCCCCAAGTGTGGACAGCAGGCCCCTCAGCTCCCTCCCCAGAGATAAGTCTAGGGGGGCCCCTCCTCTGATGCCAGGCTGGCCTCCTGAGTCCTGGAGGGGTGGCCCACTGGCTGAAACAACAGTCTGTGAGGAACCCCAGAGGAGGGAGTTTTGAATCCAGCTCTCCATGCCCACACACAAGGCCAGGTCTGTGGCAAGGGATCCTGGACCGGGTGTCCCGAGAGCCCAAGCATGTCCAGGGGCTGAATCTTCATTCTCAGCCCTGCCTGGCCTTCTGCCTTCCTTCCTGGGCCCAGTCCATTTCTTCAGCTCCCACGCTGCCTCTGTGTGTCCATGGTTTCTGCCTTGCCAAATGGAGCAGGGTCGTGCTACGTGAGCCAGAAGGGCCGGCAAGCTGACAAGAGAGAAGAGCAGTCAGGGTAGGGGGCAGGCACTGGGGTGGGGAGGATGTATGATGTGCTGGGGGTTTTACACCAGTGCGCCCCCCCCCCAACAGGGCAAATGAAGAAAAGAGTGATTGTATAACATGCTGCAGTCAGTGCAGGAAGGGCCTCTTGTGCACCTTCTGTCAGCACTGGCAAGGGTCACCCCTGCTTGAGCTGACCCTGGGCAGACCGGAGGGCCGGGCGGGTGTGGCCCAGATGGAGCCCCCAGACTCATTAGAGCCTCTGCTCATGAAAGAGACATAGAGTAGGGAGGGCGAGGCGATGTGGGAGTGGAGGGGGAGGGAGCAGGGGGGCTCAGCTTTCCCTGGAGAAATTATGAGTAGACTAGCAGAAGTCTTTCCTCATTCCTGGGCTTTCTGGCTCCCATGGGAAGGTGTGGCATTTGGGGAAAAGGGCACAGGGCTAGGAGCCAGAGCTGTGGGTTCTATTCCTGCTCCCTCCCCTGACCACAAACGCCACCACCCATCCCTCCAGACCCAGGTCCCACCCTAAACAAAGGGCATGCGAGACCTCACAAGCAGACCCAGCAGCAGCAGCAGGGCTGACGGAGAAGAACTGGGAGCCCCGAGGAGCTGCTTCTGCTCCATCCACAACCAGCCCCTGGGAAGTCAGACGTCACACCCCACCAGGCAACGCTGCTGCCTCTTTAAAGGGCAGAGATCCCAGGCTGCTCAGGGCAAAGGTGCATCTGACCGGAGCCAGGGTATCTGCAGCAGTTCCACGTGCATGCGAAAGCCCATGCGAAAGCGCATGCGAAAGGAAGGGAGAAAGGAAGGCCACACCAGAGTGGATGCCTCTGAATTACAGTGTTTGCCGAAAGAACAAGCCAATGCAGCCTGAAGAAGAGCAGTCAAAAAGATGGCCCTTAGAAGGCAGGATGGCAAGGCTTAGTATTACCCACCTTGGCCATGCCCTTAGGAGGGGCCCGTCCCTGTCAAGGGGCACGGTGCATGGTCCAAGAGAGGCCAGTGGCCACCACAGTCTGCTCAAGCAAGTGAGATCCCCCAGGACTGGGCAGCATTTAGGTCCCCGTGAGTGTGAACCAACTCAATGACAAATAACACCTTCCGCCGATTGCTCAAGGAGGGTTAAGACATTGGCAAATCACAAGCCGTGTCCCCATCCTACACTTTCCCACGCACCCAGTGTACTCAGTGCCTCATCCCTTCCTCCAGCCTCTCACGGGGACTCCGGGGCAAGGTGACATGCCTTGGCATCAGTTGGCACTGAGGTCTCTGACCTGGCACAGTCAGTCTCTATCATTCCCTGAGACCTTCCCTCAACCCTAGGACCCCAAACCCTCTTTCCGGAGCCCCCAGACATAGCCCAGAAGACTCCTCCTGGGCAAATCCCCACCTTGGGAGCTGAGAATCCGAGGTCCCAGCCCCATCTCCTGGCCAGATCTTTGCTAGCTGAGAAAGACTCTTTCTGACTCAATTTCATGCTCAGGCTCTCCTGGGAGAAGTGTCGGTCTTGAGCAGAAGAGAGCAAATTTGGTTTCATACCATCCACCGCCGCCCTTGGTTCTCCCAGCTCACAGATGGCAGGGGCCCAGGAGCCCTGCCCTAGCAGCCAGAGGCAACACGCAGCCGGCCTCCCTCCCCAGAGCACCCGCAGCAGAGCCAGCTCACAGGAAGGCCCAGCCCAAGCTGCCATCTGCCCTCCCAAAGCAAAGCGCTAGGCCCTCTCTTAGGCACCTGGGCCACACGCAGGCCCTGCGCCGCCGCCATTGGGCCGGGCAGCTGTGGGCCCTGAACGCCAGGCCAAGTCTTCCCGGGGGCCCCTAGTTGGGTCCAAGAACTTCCTAAGGATGCCCGGGCGCGCGCACGCGCGCGCGCGTCCCCGTAGGGGTCCGGATTCTCTGTAGGGGAAAGAAGAGAGGGAGGGGGGGTGGAGGGTGGGGGGGGGGCCTCATCGCTAAGGGGCTTACCTGGCCTGGCCTCTGGATAGCGTGCTGGTGGGGGGCATAAAGGTAAAATAGGACACCTGGCGATTAGGACACGAGGGTCCCAGTGCCGAGGCTCTGGCGGGCGCGCACGGTCTGGATGGCCTGCTGGTTCTTGAACTTGACCAAGCCCAGGGTGATCTGGGCGTTCCAGCCGGGGTCCTCGAGCGGGCAGCGGAAGTCGATCTCCCCGCCGCCCTCGGTCACCAGCGTGAAGTAGATGTGGCGTCCGGTGCTCTCCACGCACTCCACGGCCTTGATGCGGGCGAAGCTGAGCTCTTTGGGCCGGCCGCCCGTGCCCTTGGCCTCGAAGAGCTGCAGCCCCCGCTCGGTGAGCACGCAGCGCTTCCGCTTCCACAGCTGCAGCAGCCCGCCGCTGCGCTTCTCCAGCACGCCCTCCTTGAGCACGGTCGCCGCGGTCGTCATGGGCGCCCTGCGGTCCCCGGCGGGCGGGCGGGCAGTCGGCTGCGGCGGGCGCGGCGGCCCTCTGGCTCGCGGCGCGGGACTTGGGCGCCGGGGACTGGCTGCGCGTGCACCCCGACCACCTGCGCCCGGACCGGCCGCTGCGCCCGCGCCGCGGTCCTCCGGCCACGGCCGCCTCGGCTGGGCCTGCTGGAGCTCCCGCTCGCCGCCCGCTTCCGCGCACGCCGGCTCCCGGCCGGTAAGCTCGGCTGCCCGCTCGCGCCGCGCTCCCTCGCTCGCAGGCTCCCGGCGCCGGCTCTGCGCGCACGGCTGCAGCTCGCGGGATATGTCCTTACATGTTCCACCGCGCGCCTCCCCGCCAGCCGCGCATTCCTGCCCCGGCCGGCCCTCCCGAGGGCGGGGCCGCGGAGGGGGCTCCGTCACACACTGGAGGCGCGGGGCGCCGACGGGGGGCGCTGGGCGGGGAGGGGGCCGCTTCCCCCGACAGCCCTCGCCGGCTGGCCTCCGGGCCGTCGGCCGCTTCTTGGAAACCCAGCTCCCCGGGGCCCGGCAGAGAAGGCGGGGGACATCCCCCAGGGGATGGAAGGCTCCCTGCTGGGGGGCGGGGATGCTCGCTCCGAAGGCGCAGAGGCACCGGCTGGCTCAGGCTTGCGTGGTGGGTGTCAGGCAGGAGGCGTTCCAGACCCACCCCTAGCTTTTATGCCCTTTTCCCGCGCGTGGCCAGCCCCCCTCGCCATTGAACAATCAGAAAAGGAAAAATATCTTGGTGTGAAGGAAGGGAAGAGGTCACCAAGCCTATGCTGGCTCCCCCTATGAGCCATTTTCTCCATGGGGTGGGGGAGGGAGGAGGGAGGAGGGGGTCCAGGAGAGACTGCACACAGCTGTCCCTGCTCAGATGTCCTGGTTCAACAACTTAAGACCCCTCCCATCCACAGTCCCGCGTGGAGGACTTGGAGAGGGTCGTGGGTCCCAGCCGAGGAGAGAGAAGCCCGGTGGTCATCAGAGCCTTTTCTGCTGGAGAGAAGGGAGCCCCCACCGTGACCTGGGGCTGCCACTGCCTGGTGCCTTCTTTGCACGCATCTGGAGGGGAGGCCCACCCCACGTGGCTGTCGGCTTTAGACAATCCCAGGCCTGAGAAGTTTCAGCCTGTGGCTTTCCCAAGGCAGGTTCTATCCTTTCTTTCTTCCCTAATTCCACCCCCCCCCCCTTTCTCTTGGGGAGGGGAACAGCCAGAGAGCAGGTTTCTCTCCCCTTTCTGTGATAAAGACCAGGAGTAAAGACAGGAACTTTGCAGACTTGGGTTCAGACCTCAACTCTTTCCTCTGGGTCCTGACCACCTTGGGCAATATAATTAACCTCTCTCAATTTCCTCATCTGTCAAATGGGATAATTATTTGTTCTTATCTCCTCGGTTTGTGGTGATGAACAACTTAGCTAGCATGATGGAAAGCTGGGCCGGAAACCCAGTAGCTCAATCCAAGTTCTTCCTCTCCTCTCTATTCCCTACAGGAGCCTGGGGGCACTCTGGTCTTGTGTGGGGCTCTCATCGGATGCCAGCAGTTAGAAGAGACGTTCTGCTTCGGTCGAGAGTGGCAGTCTGGGAAACCCACAGTGGCAGTTCTGCCCTGTCCCGTGGGGTCACTACGAGTCGGCATTGAGTCAATGGCAGTGAGTTTGGTTTTTGAGGTTTTACATTTTCTTTCTAGAGGAAGATGAGAAGCCCGGGAGTAGGCTGGGACTAGGAGGTGGCTTCTGGAGGTCCTAAAACTGCCTCCCCCCATCTTGGTAGACCCCCAAGCCCCACAGTTTCTCAGGGGCGCCTTCATCAGCATGTTAATGATAGGGGATAATGGAACTCACTCACACTACACAGGAACAACAGCAATAAGACCTCTTTGGGTGCAGCCTGTGCTCCATCCTCCTGACCAGTGATGCAGGAGGTCCTGGGACAGACACGTGCCGACACAGGGGGTGAGCCCTGCATCAGTGCTAGGGAGGAGGACGAAGTTGCTGTACAGAGGCAAGTTCAGGAAAGAGGCAAGTCTGCTGGACTTTGTATGATTCATAGCCTAGACCAGTGGTTCTCAACTTTCCTCACGACCCTTTCATATGGTGCCTCATGTAGTGGTGACCCCTCCCCAGCCATAAAACTCTTTTCATTGCTACTTCACCATTGTCATTTTGCAGCTGGTATGAATCAGTGATCCCTGTGAAAGGGTCGTTCGACCCCCAAGGGGGGTCGCAACCCACAGCTTGAGAGCCACTGGCCTAGATGGTTTGGGTCTCCTCCTTACTCTGCTTCTGCTAAGTGGAGACCAATAGTGGAGCTTAGACGACTGCTCTCAAGCTTTCCAGCTCCTCAAGAGAATGCAGAACATGAACTTCCTGAGCTGCCTTCTGCCAACTGACTTTCTTGTCCCACGAGGACCTAGGCTCGTCTCATGGCCCCTCGCTGCCTCTCCAGGAGCATCTGGGTACATTGCGTCCCCTTTGGACGTCTAACCCAGCGGCCCACGCTTTCCTCTTTGGCCGACGAGCTGGAGGGGTGCCAGGACTGTGGACGCAAGAGGAGGAGGGGAAAAGACAAGAACTTTGGATTACGAGGAGGAGTGGGCAGTGTTGAGAAAAGGCAAGCGTGTGGAGACCAAAGTTTATTAGTAATTCCCAAGGCCAGGCAGGAGAGGGGAAGGGGGGTTCAATGCTTAGGGGCACCTAGTTTCTGTTAGGGGTATAGAGAACTCGGGGATAAGGGAGGTGGCTGGACAGTGCACTGAGCATGCTGGGAAGGTTGCTCAAAGGGCAGGGTGTTGTGACTCAGATATTACTGCGGCGTGTGTGGCTGCTGGCTGCTGTGCAGTGGATTCTGCTCCTGACCACCCCTTGTGTTCCGCGGAGGACGGCTCCTAGTTTTTCTGCTAGCAATGTTCCTGCCTTTCTGCCTTCCCCTCGGTGCCTCTGGCTTGACTTGAATCAGCAAACTTGAGGTGGACAGTCAACTGGCACCATCACAAACAAAGCAGGAGGAAAACCCAATTTCGGAGGAGGCTAGCCAGGGCACATTCTATTGCTGCGACGATCCCTGGAACTGGGAGCCCTCTGCCCCACTCTCATGACCTTTTTTGCCTAGGGAAGATGACTCATTCTCAATCTTTCCCAGACCTGGCCTCATGCCTAGTAGCCAGCCCAATCTGGGGGCAGCTCGGGCTCCAGTTGGATTATCTGGGCCATCAGAAAGAGCAAGAAAACTTGGTGAGTCGGGAGGGAGGCTCCTGCTGGTGCCTTACCCTCTGCCAGGGTCCCCTGACTCTTCCCCTGAAATTTGTGGCTTTCAGTTTGTCTTCTTGGGGCCCTCTGCTGTGGCAGTGCTGGGTCACAGAGGCAGGCACTCAATTTTCATCCGACTTGTTGACTCCAGATGGGATTATCGGTTAGATGGACAGAATGTTCACAGGCCTGGCTCCTTGCTCTGCCCACCCCAGAGAAAGCTGATCTGCCCCGGCAATGCTTCTGCCCTGCCACTCCGACTGGAACAGGTTAGGCTACAAAATGACTCCAGGGAATGGGGTGCTGGAGGCGCCCCAGCGAGGCCCAGAATGAAAGAGGTCAGGCTGCATTCTGGGTGGCCTCTCAGGACTGGGTGAAAGGGAAGAGGGTAGGGAAGGCATGACTGGGAGCCAGGCAAAGCATCCAAAATAACCAACCCCACCATAGATCCCATGTTCCACGGTATTTGCTCAAGCCCATGATACAGTCTGCTTCTGGTTGTCTGTTGATTCTGATGCATGGCGACCTGTATGGGCATGGGGGAAATGCCCCACATTGTTCCCAGGTGTCTCAGGGGAGGGTGGAATCCCCACCCTTTCAGTCTGCACTCAAGTGCCTTTGCACCACCCAGGGACTCCTTCAATCCCCTTTAGGAAGTATTGCTTTTTAGACTCAGTGTCTTTAAAACCACCACTTAGCCGTCAGTGGCTTGTGTGTGGCTGTGAAGCTGAAAGCTATGTCACTGGTGTTTCAAATGCCAGCTGGGTGGCCCGAAGTGATTCAATCAACAGTCTCCAGATTAAAGACAGACGACAAAGACAAAGAAAGAATGGGCTGCCTACTTCAGAAGGATCTGCCACTGGAAACCCCACGGGAACATTGTCCGTGACTGAAAACCTGGTGACTAGAAGCAGAACCTTGTCAGGGACCGTACCAGGGGAGGAGTCCTTCCTGGTGGGAGGCATTCAGCATGTGACTGAGGAGAAGCTGCCCGCCACTCTAAGGAGAGTTGTGTTCTCGATAGGTCTGAAAGCTCCGTCTTTCTCCCAAGGAGTGGCAGGTGATTTTGAACTGCCTAGGGTGTGGATTACAGACCAACTGGTCACCACACCACCACTCTGGGCTCCTCTGTTGCAGGCATTATTAGTGAACAGACGTGCTGGAATTGGCCACTGTGACTCAGAAAACCACATGGTTTACTATGCCCAGAATGACACAATTAAGAGGAGTGGCGCTGCATTCACAGTCAAAAAAGGACAACTCAAGCTCTGTCTATCTGGAAGTACAGTACTGACTGTGATAAGATGATATCGATCTGCATGCAAGGAAATCCAATCAACGCAACCATCACGCCAATTTATGCACCACCACTAAGGCTAGTGATGAAGAAAAACGGAAGATTCTACCAGTGTCTTTCATCTGAAATTGATCAACATGCAATCAAGCCTCACTGATTATTATTAATGATTGAAATACAAAATTTGAAACAAGAGAAAGGTATAGTAGTTGGAAAGTATGGCTCAAGCGATAGAAATGAAGCTGGAGATTACATGAAAGAATTATGCAAGACCAACAACTTCATCACAAATACCTTTTATACAACACAAAAAGTTACAATACACAGACCTCTTCAGATGGATATATAGAAATCTAATTGACTACATCTCCAGGAAAAGATGATGGAGTAGCTCAGTATCAGCTGCTAAAACCTGGCCAGAATCCAACTGGGGAACAGACCATCAATTGCTCATATATAAGTTCAGACTGAAAATGAAGAAAATGAAAACAAGTCCAGGAGAGCCCAAATATGACCTTGAGGCCATCCCATTCCAACTTCAAGAGCATCTCAAGGACATATGGAATGCATTGAAAACTAACGAGAGAAGACCTGAGTAGCTGCAGGATGACCTCAGGAACACCACACAGGAAGAAAGCAAAAGGTCATTAAAAATACACAAAATACACCGGCTGAGCCCCGGTGGCGTAGTGGTTGTGCGCAGGACTGCGGCCCACTGGGATGGAGGTTCAATTCCAGCTCCACAGGAGCAAAGGCTGGGCCTGCTACTCCTACCACCAGATGGCAGTGATGCCCAAAAAAACAAAAATATATACACAAAAGGGAAAAAAGAAATCAAGTGGATGCCAACAGAGACTCCAAAACTTACTCTGAATCATAGAGAAACTAAGGCAAATGGAAGAAATCATGAAGTCAAAGAACTGAATAGAAATTTTCAAAGAGTAGCTCCAGAAGACAAAATAAAATTCTGTAATTAAATGTTTCTTCAAGGTGAGAAGACCCAGAGTTAGAAAGCCACAAAGAAAGAACGGGCTCAGCATATCTGAAACTGAAAGAACTTAAGAAAAACTCAAGTCACAAGATGTGATTCTTAAAGACTCTATGGGAAAAAATATTGAATGATGCCGGAAGCATCAACAGAAGATGGAAAAAATCCAGTCACTGTATATCAAAAAGCTAGTCAACATTCAACCATTTCAAGAAGTAGTGTATGAATAAGAAACAATGGCACTGAAGAGAAAGCACTGATCAAAAGCAAGACTCCAGGAATTGATGGAATTCCAACTGTCTTGTTTCAACAAACTGAGGACGCACTGGAAGCGCTCGCTCATCTATACCAAGAAATTTGGACAGATACTTTGCCAAATGACTAAAATAGATCCATATTTGTGTCCATTCCAAAGAAAGGTGACCCCAAAGAATGTTCAAACTAAAGAACAGTATCACTGACATCACATGCAATAGAATTTTGCTGAAGAGCATCCAACATCGGCTGTGGCAGGACATTGACAGGGTTCAGGTCAGGTTCAGAAGAGGATGCGGAACCAGGGCTATCCTGCTGATGGCAGGTGGATCGTAGCTGAAAGCAGATATTACCAGGAACATGTTTACTTGCATTTCATTGACTATGCGAAGACCTATGACTGTGTGAGTCTTACCCAACTGAGGGTAGTCCTGAGAAAAATGAGAATTTCAGAACACTTAAGTTTGCTCACGTGGAACCGTACATGATCAAAAGGCAGTTGTGCAAACAGAAGAAGGGCATACAGTTCTACATGGTTTAAAATGAGCAAGCCTGTGGGCCAGGCTGTTTCCTCTCACCACACTTATTCAATCTGTATGCTGAGTATAAATAATCAGAGAGGCTCGATTATATAAGAATAATGTGTCGTTGGGATTAGAGGAAGGCTTATTAACAACTGTAATATACAGATGACACAACCTTGCTTGCTGAAAGTGAGGAAGACTTGAAGCACTGTGTTAGTCTGGGTAGACTAGAGAAACAAATTCATAGACTCTCATATGTGTACGCGAGAGTTTATATAAAAGAGCAGTTGTGCTGAGCCCCGGTGGCATAGTGGTTGTGCGCAGGACTGCGGCCCACTGGGATAGAGGTTCGATTCCAGCTCCACAGAGCAGAGGCTGGGCCTCCTACTCCCACCACCTGAGGGGAGTGATGCCCCCCCCCCAAAAAAAAGAGCAGTTGTATATTGAGAAAACATCCACATCCAGGTCAAGTCCATAAACCCAGTATCACCCCATATGTAGATACCAGTCCGTAAATTCCTCTGTAGACTCACACAATCATGCAATGACACAAAATGCAGGGAGAGCACAGCTCAGTGGGTGGAAAGTCTTATGGGCCCAGTAGTGGTGAAAGCATCAAAGTTTGGTGTGGGTCTCCATGTGACTCCTCTGACTGCCACCGGCTTGTCGCCATATGACTTGTTGAGAGAAGTGTCTCCCAGAAAGTGTGTGTGTGTGTGTGTGTGTCCTACCTCCAGTGAGCTATTTATCTCCTTAGCAACTCCAAATGAGGTCATCAAGCTGCAATCTGATTGACAGACTAGACTCCACCCCTCCACAAGTTGACGCCAGATTTTGTAACTACCACACACTTGCTGATGAAGATCAAGGATTGCAGTCGGATGTGAGGGCGATCTGGCTGCGACATCTGTCACCCCACTGATCGCCAGGGTTGATTCGGCTGATCTGGCTGGCTAGGCGGGTGTCCCCTTCCTCCCTCACCGCTCCATGTGCGTCCCTCCCAAAGCTGCACGCTCGGTTGAAGAGGACGACCTTCCCCGATAGAAGGAAGACCGTCCTTCGGTCAAGGGTACACGAGTAGCTGTGCTCCCCTGCTCGAACTTCCAAACAAGTCTCAAGGATTGCAGTCTTCAGTATGAATTGCAACTCAATGTAAAGAAATCTAAAATCAGGGCTGAGCCCCGGTGGCATAGTGGTTGAGTGTGGGACTGCAGCCCACGGGCTTAGTGGTTCAAATCCAGCAGCGACTCTCTGGGAGCAAGGCTGAGTAGCTCCCACAACCGCCAGAGGGCAGTGATGCCCCCCCCCAAAAAAAAAAACAGACAAAAGAAAAGAAAAGAAAACTAAAATCTTCACAACTATATTAATAGGTAACATTGTGTTAAATGGAGAAAAAGATTGAGGTTGCCAAGAATTTTATCTATCTTGGATCCACAATCAATGTTCATCGAAGCAGCCGTCAAAAGAGCAAAGGATACATTGCATTAGGTAAATCTGCTCCACAAGCCCTCTTAAAAGTGTGGAAAAGCCAGGGTGCTGCTTTGAAGACTAAAAGCTGCCTGACCTGACCCAAGCCACCGCAGCCCTGGTGGTGTAGTGGTTACACAACAGGCCCAGCGATATCCTGCCCTCGAAGGTCGACATGGAGTCTGAACTGACTCACTGGCAATGAGTTTTGTTTTGTTTTGTTGGTTTGGATCCAAGCCATCGTATTTTCAATCACCTCCAATGCATGGGAAAGTTGGACATTGAGTGAGCAAGGCTGAAGAGAAATCCATTAAATCCTTTAAACTATGGTATTGGTGAAGAACACGGAAAGTATCAGGTACTGCCAAAAGAACGTGCAAATCTGTCTTGGTAAAAGTCTGACCAGAATGCTTCTGAGAGGTAAGGATAGCCTCTCACGTATTGGACGTGTGCTCAGAGAAGACACCACGCATGGCGAAGCGGAAGGGCAGTGAAAAAGAATGCCCGACTGAGGTGGCTAGAACAGTGGGCACAAACCTGAGAACACTTGTGCAGACGGTGCAGGGCAGAGAGGGCTTCTCTTTGTTATCCACAGGGTTGCTGAACAACACCTCACTACTGTTCCTAAGCCACAGCCACGATGCTTAAAAAGGTATTCGGGATCATTCCACCTGCAGAACATCTACTAACCCTACTTATTATCACTGCTTTGCGCAGAATCCATCAGAACCTTCTCATCCAGCTCTGAGTAGGCTGAGACCTGTTCACAGCCTCCCAAGCCGGAGACCCACCCCACTCACTCTGTGACCTCACCTCCTGTACTCGTCCCTCCTTCCTCAGCACGAGCCAGTCCTGGCTGCCCGTTGACACCTGCTGCTTTCTCTGCCATTTTCCCATAAGCCTTATGCAGCTCCTCATCCTACCACCGAGCTTCTGAGAGTGTCGATCTCTGTGAGAGCTGACAGCCTCCCTGCCCTCACCAGTGACTGGAAGACTCACTGCCACAGGGCCGATCTCAGCCTGTCGCAATCCTAGAGGACAGGGTAGAACCGCCCCATTGGGTTCCCAGACTGTAACTCTACGAAAGGAGAGAGAGAGCCTCTGCTTTGTCCTCTGGGACAGCTGGCGAGTGGCAACTGCTGACCTTGTGACTAGCAAGCCAGCACATAGCTCACGATGCCCCCAGAAATCCTGATGCTGGGCTTCAGTAGATGATTGTGTATCAATATTGGCTCCTTGATTTTAGCAACGATGTCAGACCAATACGACATGTGAAAACACAATGTGTATGGACAACCAAACCAAGACCCACAGCCAGTCCGTGTTGATTCTGCTGAAGGGTTTTAAACTGGGAACACAGCAACCCTGTTTAAGGGTTTTTTAAGCTGGGAAAAGACAGTCTCGTTTTTTTTCCCGAGTAGTAATTAGTGGATTTGAACGCCCAACTTTGGTTATCAACCTGAGAGGGCCCCAGGGCTCCTTGTCTATATGGCAAGGGTATGGAAACTATTTTCTGCTCAGTTTTTCTGTACATCACAAGTGTTCTAAAACCTACGTCCTGTTAATGAAGCAAATACAGAACTAGCTAAAACCGATTGCTAATGGTATCTCCTGTGGGAGGGGCTGGAAGGGAAGAGAGAGGTTTTTACTTCTGCACTGTTGATCATGCTGTCCTGCTTCTCGGTGTTGCTTTTACCAAGTGTACGCATAATACTACCAAAATCTAGTGAGATGTGTAAAACATGCAAATGCACACAGAGGGAGGGTTTTCTTCCTTCTTTTAATGAAACGGATTCTACAGTTTTCAATGTAGCAGGCATTGCCGTCAGGCCGCCCAGTCCCGTCAGACCCAAGTGGCCACAGCACTGCCCCTCAGAGGGTTCCAGGCAGTCACCTTTACTGAGGAGGTAGAGTACCATGCCTTGCAATATGATGAGTAAATGTCCGATCCAATGAGTACATGTCCACCTCTAGTGCCTAGGTGAGGTCAAGACGACGCTAGCAGATGATGGGTTCACTACTGATGACAGAGAACTTGTCACTTGTACAAACGGTTTGGATATTGCAGGCAGGAATGCCTGCATAAGCTTTGACTGTCACATGCATGTATTTTATTGTGTTTAAAGAAGCCTGCATGTCTTGCATATGTCTGAAAAAGAAAACAAAAGACTCAAAAGCTAGGCTGGGTTTAGAGATGTGAATGGCCACTCTGGCTGCAGGGCTTTCCTGAGGTTCCCAGGTGAGCGCCATGGGCCCTTCCAGTCTGGGGATGAATGGGTCCAAAGCAGAGTAGGCTCCCGGCTGTGTGCAGCCCCTCAGGCCTCTGAGCTCCCGTCTCCCTGCTTCAACCTCAGCAAAGGGGCAGGTCTCCTCATTGGCCCAGGGACCCTTCCCATTGCAGCCTGGCATTGAGATGGGCAGGGCTGGCTTCCCAGTGGGGGTGAGGTCATGCAGTGCAGACCAGCCCAACTCCGACAGATGTGCAAACAGCTCACCTTCAAGAACCTGATGAGCATGGTCCATGAGACCCACTGTAGGTTGCCAGGGTCTAATCGCCTAACGTAGTTCCTGGACCAGCAAGGGCCACCTATCCGGGCCCTAGCTACAGAGTCAGACACTCTGGGAGTGGGGATGAGGAGATCAGCCTGTGTCTTAACACCACCTCCAGGCAATTGGGCTGTGAGAACCCACGGTGTAGATTTAGGGCAAAGGACACCTGTGATTCGGCCCCAGTTTGGTGAGACCTGGGATCTCTCCGCCCTCAGTTTCCTCATCCATTAAACAGAGCCTTCCTACAAAGAACAGCGAGTATAGATGTGCAAGAAGGCCAGAGTGGTTTAAGGGGCTAAGGGACCCATATGTTTAACTGCCTCTCCTTTAAGCCAGAAAAGGCCCTGCTATTCCCGCTTCTCCCGGCTCCACATTCCTGGATTCCTTTGGTCTGATAACCCCTGCTTGGCGGCTGGGACTGGAAACTGCTCCTGTCCACACCCCTGCTTCCCATCATCCCCTCCCTTCTGGGCTTCTGCTCTGGCCCTCCACCCTCCCAGGTGTCCTCTCCCTGTAAGTCTGGGACCAGGGAGACCCACCCCTCCAGCTGACCTCTCCCTCTGACTCCTCCTGACCCGGCCTGCCCGCCTTTGATGTGGAGCTCTTTGTTCGAGAGCTTAGGGTTTCCGTGGATATCTGGTTTTCTAAAGAAAAAGAAAAACATAACCAAGACCAAGCCTTCAGTTCTCTAACATCTGGGTTTTATGGCACCATTGCGACAGACATCAGTGGGCAGTGCCCCTGCAGCCAGCCGGCCCGGGCTTGCTCTGGGCCTCGCTCTCGGTGGAAATCCCCTCCCACGCACAGTCCTTTAATCACTTTCCAGCCCAATAACTTTCCTGATTCACCAGGGATCCCTTTCGTCTTGAGAGCACCCACTGCCCCCTCTCTGCTGGGGCTGAGTCTGGGCTTGAAGGCATTTGATCCCAGCTTGGACCTGACAAAAATTGAACTTGTGGGCTTGGGGTTCAGGTTAGGGCCTGCAGAGTTTTCTCTTTCCCATGACATCCCAGCCTCCGGGTGCCCATGTCTGTTGTGGGAGGAAGGGGGCTACCCTGGAGTGACCCTCTTTCTCTGGGATACTGGGGATTAGAAGGGGGCAGCTGATGGGGGGAAGGGGTGACCTTAACCAATCTGCCATTAATAATGAAGCAAGCCCAGGCATGTCCATAGCTTTCTTTTTCTCTGAATATCACATAAAAATAAGTCTTAAAGGCAAGGGAGCTCTGAATGGACCACCTTGTCACACTGTGGTGGCTGGCGTGCTGCTGTGCTGCTGGAAGCTCTGCCAGGGGTACTTGGGAAATGAACAGGGTCACCCTTGGCGAAGAGGTTTCTGTGAAGCTTCCAGATGATGGTGGATTCAAAAGAAAGGTTGGTGAACACTTTCTGACAAGAAGCCAACGAAGAAGGACCTATGGATCCCAGCAGACGGTTGTCTGATAGAAGGGGGCCCTGGTGGAGTCCTGAGTTATGTGTTGGGCTACTCGCCACAAGGTCAGCAGTTCAAAATCCCCAGCCTCTCTGAGGAAGAAAGATGAGGCTTTCTAAGACCGAACTAAGAGTGATAGTCACTCAGAGTGACAGTCTTGGAAAGGGGCAGTTCTACCCTTTCCTCTGGGGTGGCTGGATGGCTGTGAGTTTTGCTGTCTGATACAGAACTGGAAGATGAGCCCCTGGGGTTGGACGGTCTTCCAAATGCACAGTGACCCCAGCAGAAGACGCACGAGCGTGAAGATGGGCGGCCTCCTCTCATCATAGGGGTGAGGTCTGCCAGTGTCTGCTCTGGACTCTGTCTTCATGCCCAGGCTCCTCCAGAGTAGGTTTCTCGTGGGCAAGGTGAGGGTCTGGCTAGAGGATTGAGTCTTCTTCCAGTCCTGGCCTTTCTGCACATGGGTGGCCCTTCTCTCTCCATCTAATGGAGTCACGCTCCGGTCTGTTGTTAGGTCCCAAAAGCCCATTCCTATGCACAGCGAGCCTGTGACCAACCGGGCGGAGCTCGGCCTGGTCGCGGTTTGAGCCCATTACTGCTGCTTCCGGGTCAATCCACATGATGTCCTTCAGAGACTGGTCCCTCCTGGAATGACGTCTCCCAAGCTCGCTCCTCAGCAGCCTCCTGCTGTGCTGCTTCCGGGACCCCTCCATCTCCTGGCTGTCCACGGCACTTTCCACGTTCTTCACCAGCACCTCGATTCCATCGCATCCGTCCTCTCCAGTTCTTACTTGGCGTCGTCCCGCTCCCCCACGCCATGCATATGGACATAATGCCAACATCGACTGGGCGCCCCTCGGCCCTCAAAGGGATGTCTTGGCTCTTCAGCACCGTCGGGAAGTCTTCCGGCTCAGAAATGCCCAATGCAATGCATCCTTGGCTGCTGTCTCGACTTCGGCTTCCATAGCCCTGGACTGTAGATCCACGTACTAAGAAACCCTTGACAGCGTCCGTGTTTTCTCCCATCATTCCTAGGCTCTCAGTAACAGTCCTCAAACAAGGCGCCGAGAGGAGAATGCACTAGCAACACCTCAGGTCTTTCTCGGGGAGGGCACTGCGGGTGGCTTTCTTCCCTGCTTGCCTTTGCTTTCCGGTGTTCCAGAGTGAGACTTGACTGTGACAGAGGGGATGTGCCTGCCTTCTGTAGAGTTGGGATCGGGCGGAGAAAGAGGCCGGTCTCTATGTGAGTTGCTCCGCCTGGAACTATGGGAAAGGAGAAAGTAACAGATGGCTCATGGAAGGGGGGACTGGGGTGGTGCTGAAGGAGGGGAGAGAGATGTATGGCAAAGGCTTGGCTGAGACTCGAATCATCGTTGGTTGACTCACGGCCATGTTATGTAGACCAACAGAGGAGCACACCCAGCAGGGCCCTTTCCTCACACTTGGCATGTTTGGGTCCATCACGACTTGCAGGGAGATTGTGGGAAAGAAGGAGCATGAGGGCAGATCCTGGCATGTGTCCGTCAGACTCCCAGGCCACAACGCACCTCAGCAAATCATCGCTAGTGCTCTCCTTAATGGGGAGGGAAGTGGGCCCCCATGGAAATCCCCTCCTACCTCCAGCAAGATATCCCCTCCTGAAGGGATCCCAGCAGGAAGCATTGATTGGTTCCTTGCCTAGTCACCAATCTGACTTTGCAGAAGCCTGCTTCCCCAGTCTATGGAAGGTGTGATGTGTACTTAGTTGTGTACTTGGTTGTGTTCTACTGCAGTCACCACGACCCCTAAGCCACACTGGCTAAACAAAGCAGACCCATTTCGCTGTCATAGCCTGTGCCTGCTCAGGCTGGCAGGGGAGGTCCTCTTAGCTTAAAGAGGAGCCATGAGAGCGCCTCTTCCACCATTTCCATCAAATAGAAATGGGGCATGCCGACTTATCATATATATACATAATGCCTAGGAGGCAGACACCATTTCTCATCAAATTTGAGAGATGAAAGCCAGCTTGGTAGTCACAGCTAGCTTCCAATCAAGGGAAATATAACTCTCCCATGTGCCCAGAGGTTGGGGACCATTTGGGAATAGCCCTAAAGGACTACAGGGTGACTGCCATGGGACCAGTGGGTGTCACCAGGAACCAAGGCTGTGAGGCAGTGTTCAGGGGTCCCTCTCCATTCCTCCAAGCGGGAGCAGCAGTCCCCCTGCATCCCAGGACCCAGCCGTTGGGCCTTTGGAGGAGTCAAGCTGAGGTCAGCAGAGCGGAAGTGTAGCGGGCTCGGGGGCAGATGCTTCAGAGAAGGCATCAGGACTTGTTCAGGCACAGAAAAGTGCCCACTCAGGGCTTTGTTCGCAATCATCCGAATTTTCATGGCCTTTAGGGAGAGTCTTCGTAGGCCCATAAACTCAGAGCTTCACAGAGCTGGGCGGGCCTCCCTCAGCCTGGCTTCCCCTGTGTGGTCCCAGGATCAGCAGCAGCAGTGCCACCTTCACCTGGGAGCCGGTGAAAAAGGCTGGGTCTCAGGCCCCACCCCAAACTACTTAGATAGAATCTGCATTTTAACAAGATCCCCCGGGGAGATCGGCAGGCACATTGAAGTCTGAGAAGCACTCTCCTAGAACTAATTTAGGCCAGTGACTGTATTTCACAAATAAGGAGTTGACACCCAGCCGGGAGAAGGCTGCCAAAGTCCCACAGCTGGTTCCAATCCTGGACAGGGGCACTGAGCATGTCCCGTGAAAATCCCACTGAATCTCAGCTTCTTCTTTGTGATAAAGGAGTCAGGTAGCCTTCTCATGGTGGTAAGGTGGGAATCAGACAAGGGGATAGCCAGGCCAGTGCCGGGCGTGTGGTATGCGCTCCAGAGCAGCTCCCTGTGTTATCACTGCCCATCACATCCCCTGCCATCGAGTTGATTTCTGCTCCTAACGAGGCCACAGCACAGGGTAGAACCCACTCTGGGTTTCCAAGACTTTCCTTCTTTACAGGAGCAGACATCCGTTCCTCTTTCTCAGAGCTGGAGTAACCCAGGATACTTCCAGAGCTCCTGGGCACAAGGCAGTTTCTTCTAAAGAAGAGCGTGTCAGGGCACCAATGGTGAGAAAGGGCTCTGGATCCAGCTGCCCAAGTTGTGTGTCCTGTTTGTGCCATTGAACCTCGAGCAAGTTGCTCAAGCAGGCAAGTTCTTTGGTTCTTGGCTTCTGTCTGATGTGCAGGTGGGTAGAGTGGTAGCAACCATCTCATAGAGTATTGGGAGATGAAGTGAATTAACACACTTGAGGCCTTTGAAGAGGCAAGGGTATGTAGGAAGTTCACAAGACGAATGGGTGATGCCCACAGCATGTCCAAAAGTGGGAGGCCGGGGCTTGGGGAGCTGAGCCGCAGGCGAAGTGAGGGTCTTTCTCAGATGGAACTGCTCTGCTTTACCCAGCAACTCACTGCAAATCCCCCATTTGCATTTTTTTTAATTTTTTTTTTTGTGTGTGTGTGTGGGCATCACTGCCTGTGGTGCTTGTGGGCGCTACCCCAGCTGCTGGATTTGAACCGCCAAGCCTGCGGGCTGCAGTTCAGCACTCAACCACTTATGCCACCAGGGCTCAGCCCTGCATTTGTTTTTGTTTTGATCCCCGAGCTCCAATGTCCTGTCCTTCTCTCCCTTTCCTTAGGGGATGGCTTCACTGCTGGGGGTGAGGAGAGTGGGGGTGGGAGTTGTCCAGGAGAAGGGCAGGCTCAGGATCAGCTGTCTGCACTTCTCTGAATGGCTGTCATGCACGGGAGGGGATTAGACCTGTTCTGGATGACTCTAGGGGACAGAAATAGTAAGTTCCAGGAAGTCCTCTCTAATCATTAGAATTGTTCAGAGGTGGCACCAGCTGCCGGGTGGGCCTGCCAGCTGGCAGGAACTACAGGGTAGGGCTGGCCGAGTCCCCAGGTCCTCAAGACTGACTGCGCATCAGAATCACCTGCAGACCTTCTTAGAATACCGATTCTCAGGCACCGCCCAGGCCCGGACTCCGGATTGCACTGGGGCAGGGCTGGGACGCAATCTTTAAAAGGTTCCCTCGCTGATTCTCATCTGCAAGAGCGGCTGGGAACGCTGTGTAGTTGCTCTCTGGAGGGTTTCTGGCCTGATGCGCTGGCCGCCACGCCCCCACTTAATTTTGTTCTGGAAACTGAGTTCCTGCTTCCCCTCAATTGGTGCCTAGAATGCGGAGGCGATTCTTCTGCCGCATTTCAGCTCGAATCCCCTTCTTTCCTCCATTCCTGCTCCTACGCCCGAGCCTGGCTCCTCCGGTTCCCCCGCGGGCTCGCGGCCCCTTAGGTGGCCCAGATGGGTTACTGGGGCTGCTGGCGGAGGAGGGACGCCCGAGAGGCTGGGCCCGCCTCCCATCGGGAGAACAGCTTTCCCATCACACCCAAGAGGCCCAGCCACAGCCGCTCCCGCGACTGGCGACGCTCCCACGGAAGGCACCTGCCCAGGACGCCTGGCTCGGGGAGCTGGGAGGCAGAAACACGGGAAAGGGCGTAAAGACCCTTGGTTAACCCCCTTCCTGTGGAGCAACAGCACTCTGCTAAACCGATGCCTTCCAACCCGGCAGAAACACTCCAAGGGGAGGCCATCATCCGGGGTTAGATGGGTGGGCGCGCGCACGCGCGCCATAAGAGTGGCCCATCAGGGGAAGGGCAGCGGGGAGGGCGCGCGTGCGGAAAAGGGACCCCTTCGGTTTGCCTCGACTGCACAGCGCCACCTGGCGTTTCGCCTCGCTGGCGGCTACTGGGCCCCGCCCTCCTCGCCCCGCCCCAGGACACTTCCGGGGCCGCGCAGCCAAGACCGGAAGGCGTCTCTCGACGGGGTGTGTCCCGCCCTAGGCTTCCCGGAAGGCTGGCAATCCGCCATCTGGACAGCTTGTGCTGGAGAGACTTAGGATAGAGGTTCTCAGCCTTCCTCATGTCGCGACGCTTTCACACAGTCCCTTATGTGGTGGTGACCCCAGCCATAAAATTATTTTCGTTGCTACTTCATCGATGTGATTTTGCTAGTGTTATGAGTTTTCATGTAAACAGCTGATCGGCAGGATGTATTTTCATTGTTGTAAATTGAACGTTATTAAAACATAGTGATGAGTCACAAAACAATATGTAACTGTATATTGAGAAATGTGTATTTCTAATGACAAATAAATGAACTTTTGTGTTGTAGCATGGATAGCAGTCTTAATATAACAGAAAACTACATTGCTACATTAGGTAGCAAAGTCCTGTCCTTTTCTCCCTTTCCTTAGGGGATGGCTTCACTGCTGGGGGTGAGGAGGGTGGGGGTGGGAGTTGTCCAGGAGAGGGGCACTGCCTGTCTGTATGTGGGCCGACCACCTGGAGACCAAGAGGAACGGTGTCTGGGTTCCCAAGACCAAGGGACATAGGTGTTTTCCGATGATTGTAGGCGACCCCTGTGAAAGGCTCGTTGGACTCGCCAATGGGGTCGCGACCCACGGGTTGAGAAACACTGGACTAGGTGGCCGTCCTGCCGCAGCGCCGAGGCGCAGCCAAACAACCAGCAGAGGGCGGTCTGTCTCCGAGTCTCAGCTACCTCGGGCTCCCATTGGGCCCCGCCCCGTGGGCCCCGCCCCGTGGGCCCCGCCCCGAGCCGAGCCGGGCGGTCACCTTCCTGAGTGCCTAGAACTCGGGAACCAGGGTCACCCTCCGGAATCCCAGCCAGGCATCCAGCCTGCTGCGCTAACAATGCCAGGAGCAGCTCCTTTCAGCCCAGTCTTCTGCAGGAGCTGGCTGTTAGGAGCAGTGGGGTCGATTCCAGCCCACACGGACCCCATATGACAGGACAAGAACAGTCCAGGAGGACTTTCTCAACTGTCTTCTTTGTGGGAAACCGGTGTTGCTCCTGTGGAGCGGTTAGGTGCATTCAAAAGACCAACCTTTTCTGTGAGCCGCTGAGCACTCTCCAGCCCGCAGAGTCCCGGGGGTGCCGTGGTTATGTGTGATTGAGCAGCTAACTGCTAGATCGGCAGTTCAAAACCACCAGTCAGGCACTCTGCCGAAAAGACAGGGCTTCTCACTCCTGAAAAGCGTTTCAGCCTCGAAAACTCACAGATGCAGTTCAACCCTTTCCTGTGGGCTGGATGGTGGTGTTTTTTGCATGTTTGTTTTGTTTTGTTTTGGGGGCATCACTGCCCTCAGGTGGTCATGGGAGCTACCCGGGTAGTGTGCTTTTTTTTTTTTTTGGCATCACTGCTCTCCATCCCAGTGGGCCGCAGTCCCACGCACAACCACTACGCCACCCGGGCTCAGCCCGGTAGTGTGCTTTTAATTGCTTGACACAGTTCATTTTCTATGTTGACATCCCCATTCTCAGAGCTCAAGGACTGGGCTGTGGAGGATCACGAATGGACCCAGCCATCCGGACAAGGCCGTGGTATGAAAACATCTCCTTGATGTTTTGTAAAATCAGTGTGGACACATTTTCAAATAAACTGGACCAGAGAAGACTGGCCCCAAAACTTCCAAACAGCACCCCTAAGATGCCGGCTCTCCCTGGACTTGCCTAGTGTGGGTCCTAAAGGTGCAGGGACTGAGTCAGCCCCCCCACCCCCACCCCCTCTGCGAGCAGAAGTGAGCTTTCTGAATCTGAAGTGAAAAGTTCCTCTGGCTGAGTTTCCATCTCACTCGCGCCACCCGGGGCTTTCCAAGCTGGGAAAACTTCAGAGCACAGTTTGGGGCCTCACTGAGCCCCTCAAACTCCAAAGTCACACGGTTCCCAGGCCCAGCTGTCTGGGCACAGGCGCCCATAGGGCAAAGCAGAGGAGCTGGGGTTGGTTGGGTCATTTATGGCAGTGTGTTTGTGCTACAACTGATACCAGAAAAAGAAAACCCCCAAAACTCACAGTCAACTTTACGTAGTCCCAGACCTCTTGCTATTCAGGGGGCCCTATCCAGGCTCCGTCCCAGTCCCAGGAGAGTGGCGTGTCTCCACGGATCAGAACACTGAAGTTCTTTTCTACTCGACTTTATTGACCAGACGAGAAGTCAGCTTGAGGACTGTCCCTGCCCACAGCCTTTCCGTCACCAGCTCCTGAAAGTGGTGTTCCCAGCCCTGATACCTTCCTCCTGCTGCTCTGCACTGGGGCCTGAAGGGATGGGAGTGGAGGGGTGGGATAAGGTCAAAGGCAGGTGAAGTGGAAGGGGTGAGGCCCTTGGTGGGCAGGAGGGAAATCAGAGAAGCGTGAGGCTGTGACTGCTGCCCTCCCCATCTGGGTGGCAGGCAGGCCTGGTGGGAAGAGCGCTGGCCGGGGCTGTGCAGGGTTGGAGTGAAGCTGCCCACCCCAGGGCTATAGGATTGGTCTAGCTACCCTTGGTGTGTCCCCCTAATGAAACGAGATACCTGGTGGGGGGGAAGGGGGGGCGGGGAGGGTTGTCAAGTGATGTCCTGACCTAGGACCTCAGACCTAGTTGTCCTCCCACCTGAAGGAAGGCCCCATGAGTGCCACGCAGCTTCAAAGGCAAAGAGCCTGGGGAAGGCTGTGGCTCCTATGGCCCCTGATCTGGTCTGCACCTTCTCTCCCTCTGCCTAGGGACTCCCAGAGCTGGGACTCCCACACCTGCTTGAAGGACACCAACAAGCCCGCCCTCTTCCCCACAGAGGAGACGCACAGGAGGAATTCACTCAGCCGTACACTTCTCCTACCCCCCATTAGTCCCCCCTCCAGGCCCTTTCCTCCCCCTCAGGGGGTGCTGCTGCTGCTGTTGCTCTTCTGGACTCCAAGATGGTGGTTCGGGGTCTTGGCCAGTTGATGATGGACGCTCATCCTATGAGGCTAAGGCAGGGTAAGGGAAGAGGGCCTGGTCCCACCTAGACTCAGAAACATCGGGCCTCCTGACGGCAGTGTCATCAGACCCCCAGCAGGCAGGGGGAGCCCCTCGGTGGTGCTGGGGCCTTACGTGGACACTAAAACCAACCGGAGCCATCAGGCCAAGTTTGAGTCATTAGTAACCTGTGTCGGGGCTGAGAAGGGAGGAGGATCTGAGGTCTCCGAGGCTGCCGGGCAAGGGATATGGAGCTGGAAAGCACAGAGCAGGCAGCAGGGGGAAGCAGGCAGCGGCGGCCTCACTCAGAGTGGACCAAGGCCCCAGCTCCTTGCCCAAAGCCAAAGCCCTTGGGTCCGAAGTTCTTAGCATAGCATCCTGTAGAGGGAAGACGGGGGTAAGGACGTGCTCCTCCTCCCCCAGACAGACCCCCACTCCACCCGATCCCTAAAGCCCGGCCAGAATGCTGGCGGAGAGTCCCCCAGTGTCCCCTCGCCCTGGACACCACCCCATCGTCCTCTGCCATGCTCCAGTCCTCTCCCCAGTGCCATGGGAACAAGAGGAGCAGTATCTGCCCTGCGAGTTAGGGATCTAGACTCTAGCCTCACCCCTGCCCTGATTTGCCGGGTGACCCTGGCCAAGTCACCTTCTCCCTCTGGGTCCCAGGTTCCTCTTTCGAGGGGGGTGGGGGGTGCGGGCCATACCAGAGCAGGGACATGTGCTGGGACTGATTTCAAATGCAGTTTGTTCCCATTTAGCTCCCCTCCCCACTCCACCCCTGCCCGTCTTCCCCTTCCCCCCCTCGCCCCCCCAGCAGTGACAGTGCCCACCTTTGCAGTAAATCTCGCCCTCCTTGTCCGCCAGGGTGGTTGACTCCAGGCCTTTGCCACACTTGGCACACCGGAAGCAGGACTTGTGCCAGGACTGAGCAGGAAGGAAACAGTAAGGACTACTGATCAGTGCCAGGCACCGCCTCTCCCAGCCGCTCTCCTCTCAGACTGCTGGTGCAGGAGCTGAAGACAGACTGGGCTCAGCTCGAAAGCCCCAGCCCACGGGGTTGGGCAGGGAGGACAGGCCAGAAGGCCACCGCCACCTTGCACGACTTCAAGGATGTGTTGCCCTGTGGCTGGTGTTTCCAGCTGCGCCACACCCAGCAGGCGAGGTGGCAGGATGACCGCCCAGGTAGCTGTGATCCCCACCCCCCTCCAAGGCAGGCAGGGCCCAACCAGCTTCTCCTGACCCCAACATGGCTGGGGTTCACAGTGCAAGCCAGGGCCTTGAGGCAGTCCCCCATAGTCTGCTCTTGGGGGGAAGCTACCAGACTGCTGGCAAAATCAATGGGAGGCCTGGATACGTGAATGGGCTTTGGAAAAGCTCGTGGACCCACGGCACCCAAAGCTGACAACTCTCCATGGACTCGGTGAGACCTGCTCATATTAGCACAATATCTGACCACAGGACGTGGCATCCCCAGTACCAGTAGGGCTTCCCAGCAGCCAGCTGCGTGGGCGGGGCTGCGGCTGGGAGTCAGCGGAGCTAAGGCTGAGGGGAGGCAGATGTCCGTGGCAGGCAGATCCAAACCAGTCCCTGTAAGGGCACAGGGACTCCTCCTTCCCCACAGCCACCTGGTGGCCAGGCTGAATGGTGCGTGGGAATACTGGGTCCCTCCTTTTTGGTGATTGTCTGATTTCTGCCTGATCTCTGCACATATGCTCTCCCGCTTGAGCCCACAAGGCAGTGGGGTTCAGAGCTCTGGGCCTCCTCTTGGCACACAGCCCAGCCTCAGCAGGGCCTAAAGGGCAGGGGACTCACCCCAGAATCCCTCCTGCTCCTCGCACTAGGCCGAGCCCTTTGTTCACGCCGATGGGAAAGCACTCCTGCAGTTGACAGGTGCCCCAGTCGTTTCTGACTCACGGTGACCTCACGTCTGCCAACAGAACCAAGCGCTGGCTGGCCCTGCGCCTCCCGCAGCAACGTGACATTTCAGCCCATGGTGGTAGCCTCTGTATCCACCTTTCGCATTGAGGGTCTTCCTCTTCTTCACCGACCCTCTATCTAACCATATGTCATGTCCTTTTCCAGGAACTGGTCTCTCCTGACAACCTATAAAGGACTCTCTGCTCTTCAGCATTTTGTCCTGGGATCAGACAAAAGAGATGGCAGGTGGAGGGCTAGGCTCAATCTTTTCCACTTGATCGCAAATTTCTTTCTCGGTGGCTCCCTTAGCCATGATGCCTTCATGAAGACCCCTACCCTGTTTGGGTGATGGTGACCCTGACCCCTTAGAATGTGTTCTAATTTTCTATCCCCATTATAAGATGTAGTGTGGGGTGAAAAATGCCCCAACTGAATAATGTTAACCATAATCTCCAGTTTTCATGTCCCTGCACAGTGCAAAGGACGCAGAATGGAGGCCCAGGAGGCTCCTAAAACAGATTTGACCCATGGCTCCCTTTTCAGAGAAAAAAAAAAATCACTCCACCCTGGCCATGAAAAACTAACTTTCATTCTGTAGCCGCTATTCCAGGTTAATGGGAGCGTGAGTAGCTGCTCCTGCAGCGCCCCTGGGTGATCCCAGTGCAGCCCCAGGGTCAATATGGCCCTCTTAGGTAAATACTGTGTCCAACCGGTTGTCCAAGGTGACACAGCTAGTAGCTGCCAGCCTAGGACGCAAGCCAGGTGTGCTGGAGCCCAGGGCCCCCATCACCGCTCTCGATAAGCAGTCTCTCCCGGTCTGCAGCTGCCCTGGAGACGTGAAAGGACACGCAGAGAGTTCGCAGAGGTAAGTACAGGCTTTGGAGCTGGAGGAACCTGGCCTGGACTCCTAGCTTAGTCCTTTCCTCACGAGATGGATGGTCTGGGCAAAGATTGTAACACTCCCTCCTTATAACATGGATAGTGACAGCCATCCCCAACGAGTGACCCTGTGATAGCTACCCTGACAACCTGACTCTGTGTGTCTGTTAGGGTCCTGACCCAGCTCCCACCCCCACCTCTATCCCCCCACTCCTGCCTCCTACCTCATGACCGATCAGCCTTGGGAGTCAAGATCCAAATCCCAAAGTGCAGAAGACGAACTCCTGGCCTAGGTATTGCACAAGCTTACTATACCACACGGCCAGGTCACCCCGTCCTAGGTCCCGTGTGGGCGGGTAATGCAGAAACCTCCCTTAAGCCGAGTACCTTCTGGCCTTCAGTCTAAGACCAGCAGCCCCTGGGAGCAAGAGTTCTCCCTCTGCCTCTTGATTTCAGATTCCAGGAGCCATGGGGGCAGAGTGGTTACACGGGGTGCTGCTAACTAACCAACTGTGAGGTCAGCAGTTTGAAACCACCAGCCTCCCATGGGAGAAGCACAGGATTTTCTACTCCCCAAAAGAGTCTCAGAAACCCACAACGGCAGTTCTACTCTGCCCAGAGGCTCACATGAGTCAGAACTGACTTGATGACAGTGACTGGAGAGCTGTTAGAGGGCGAGAGCTCACTATGGCACCTTACTATGCAGCGTGGCTGGGTTGACTCTCAGAAAACCACGGGAAGAACATGCACGGCTGTGAGCACGAGTTTGAAAAGTCTCCTGGGTGGTGCTGATAGGTCCTGCATCTTAGAAATCTCTGTCCTGCAGTTGCCTTGTTTCAGGGGATCTGCAGCGCATGAAGCAGCCTGGAGGTTCAGCGGTTACGGTGCCCCCTGATACTCAAACCATCAGAGATTTGAACCCACGTCTGCTTTCGGAGAGCGTGCAGCCTCGTAAGCCCGGGAGCTGCTGTACGTGGTTCCATAGGACTGCCGGCAGTCAGGCTCAACTGGACAGCTGAGCCGTGTATGGGGCCATGTACTTCCCATGAACAGATGGACGTGGCGTGAAAGAGGAAGGCAGGGTCCCATGAAGCTAGGCACACAGTATTTCAGAGGCTTCATGGAAGAAGGCACAGCTTGAGCTGTCCAGGGTGGCTGCTAATGTTCATACAGTTGTGTGCACCATCAATTCAAGATTCTGACTCATGGCAACCTGCACCCCAGAGTACAACTGCCCAGGGTGGTTCCCAAGCCTATACACACACACACACATATATATACATATATGTGTGTATGTGTATATATCCTCATAAAACTCCTTGTGTCTGGGGTGCAGGCTTTCATTGTAAATTTGGTTCCCGTTCAATAATTTCTACGCATACTGCTCGGCAGCATTGGGATGTGTTTCACAAAGAGGTGCCTTATTTTCTCTTTGGCCTGTTTGGTGTCCAGGATCTTGCTCCCTGACCACCTGCCTTCCCCGCTTTGCTCTGGAGAAACTGTGGACCGCCTGGTGTCCTACAGATGAATGTGCAAAGGCATGTAGTGCTTATGAGTGAAAGCCTTTATTTTATGAGATAATGTGGTTGCAGGAAGGTGTGACCTCAGGAGATGGTATTGAACAAGGTTTTACAGGGTTTTCAGAGTGATAGTTTCAGGGAGTCCTGTGGTCTCAACTGGTCGAGTTGTTAAGGTCTGGACTCTAAGAATTTGAGTTCTGGTCCACAGTGTTTTCTCCCATTACCTCAGGATTTATCTCTTGGGGCCTTAGTCAGGAGGGCAAGTGTGATGGCTGGGCATCATGTAGTTCTTCTGGGTTTCTAATATTTCTAGGAGCAGATCATCAAGGTGGTTTTTGTTTGGGGTTTTTTCCCCTCAGAGCCACTCAAGGGTTCCCTTAGACAGTGGTGAGATCACTATGCATGAGGAATCCAAGCTTTCTGATCACCCAGAGTCTTAGAAGGGAAGGAAGGGGTGGAGCCCACCGGACAGAGCCAAAGTCAGGGCTTGCAAAGTTCTGGGCCTCACTTCTCAGGAAAGTGGTCCCCTTCACTCCTCAATCCCCACCAGGCCCAAGAGTTGGCTTACCTTCCCAGCGCCAATCACCTTCTCCGCAGCATAGACAGCCTGACTGCAGCGGGGACAGCGCTCCGAGCCACCAATTTTCTGGGCAAACTTGGATGCGTTGGGGTTGGTGGTGGGCCTGTGGCCAGGAGCCCTGCATGGGGGAAGGACACACAGAGATAGATGGCTATCACCTTCATCCCATGCCACAACATGAAGGCTGCTCTCCCAGCCAGAGCCACAGAGGTCTGGGCCACAGAACTCAGAAAGCCTCTCCCATTTTACAGTTGGACAAACCGAGGCACAGTCATTCAGTGTACCACCCCTCCCCACCCCACCCCCCCATTCCCATGTTATTTTCTAAGGCCTCATTGGCTAGGACTTGCCCTCTGGGGTCTCCCATCCCCACAGCAGTTTCCTTTTCAGATTGTTCCCCAGAGAAATCTGCTAACAAATTGCTCACATGGGAGCAAGGACCTTGGTTGAAAAACTGGTCACTTCTGCTCATCCCCCCAAGGCCAGGGAACCAACCAGGATGTCTGCTAACTATCACTGCTGACCAGAGGCCAGAGGCTGGTGGATGCCAGCTCAAAGAGCCTCGGGGGCACCCTGCAGCCCTGCCAAGGCCAGAGAGTAAGGCCGTGGTGCTGAGCGAGTCACTGAGGCCCCGGCCCCTCTCTGAGGACACTGGGCTCTCCCGTCACTTGTCCTTCTAAAGCTATAGGGTGCCAGTTCTATGAGGAGAGGAGGAGTCTGGTCAGCTCCACCCCCCACAGGGATCCTGGCTCCCCAGCAGGCCTGATGGGTGGTGGGTGCTCCCTTCCACCTTTTCAGAAACTGGCTTCCTGAGCATCCTGGTGCTTGACCCACAGGGTTAGAAATGTGCCCAACACAGGGGGAAAGCGTGCTGAGGGACAGGGGTGGGTGGGAGAGGTTCTTTGACTCACGCCTCGTGCTTAATGCCCAGCGATTCCCCCTTGTCGGTGCTCAGCGTGCCTGCGCCCTGGCCGTAGCCGTAGCCTTTGGGCCCATATTTCTTGCCGTAGCAGGACTTGCAGTAGATCTCCTCCCCGTGCACAGCCACGGTGGTGCTGTCCAGGTTCTTCTTGCAGACCACTGTAAGGGGAGAGTCGGGGTGGGGAGCGGCTCCCTCCCTCTCACTCCCCTTGAGTCCATACCCACTCAGGGCCACTGCATAAGACCCTGGGTTTCTGGAGCAGAAAGCCTCGTCTTTCTTCCATGGAGCAACTAGTGGTCTTGAACTGCTGACCACTTGGTTGGCAGCGCACTGAGTAACCACTATACCACCAGGTGAGATGCTCCTTCACTGCAAGGCCCCCAAGTGCTGAAACTCTCCCAGAGGTTCCCAGCATCACATCCTGGTCTTTCAAGAGCAGCTGAGAGGCCAGTAAGCCAGAGGAAAAGAGCTGGGATCTGCGGGTCCTGCCAACCTCTCCCTGGGCCTGCTATGCCTCCCAGACAGTGCAGTGCACCCCAAAGTCTAGAGGAGGCAACAGCCCACGCTGGCCCAAGTCAAAGGAATCTGGCTGGCCTCCTTCATTCTGCCTTTGACAAATGTCCCTGTGTTCTCACAGCAGAGGAGTGAGAGAAGGGAAGGAAGGAAGGAGAGGGCAGGGTTTTCCTGTCTCTACAACAACCTGGGTGGAGCAGTCTGTGCATTGGGGGAGGGCTGGGGGGTGGAGGCAAAGCCCTGCATCTAGAAGAACATCACTTGACACATATCAATATAGATCTAGGAAGAGGTATATAGATACACATTTCTGTATGCCTGTATGCACACCTATATGTATGCCTATATATGTGTATTTTTTTTTAAAAAAATCAGACTGTATAAGACAGCGTAGAACTGCCCCTGTGGATTTCCAAGACTGTAACTTTGTACAAAAGGAGAACACCTCATCTTTTTCCTGTAGAGTAGTTAGTGGTTTTGAACTGCGACCTTGTTCACAAGCCAATGCAGAGCCACTCTGCCACCAAGGCTCCAGATATACACGCCTATAGATGTACCATCAGGATGGAACATAAATATTTAGAGTGAAATTGAGTTGCTGGAAAGAAGTAGTTGGCAATTGAAACAATATATTTATATATACCTATCTACTTATGTATAAATATTCCTTTATACTTACACACACATCACACACACACACACACACAGCATGGAGGACTCTGAGAGATGAAGGGCATGTCACGCTAACTGCAATAACAGGATCTGGAGTTTCTGTCCTCAGAAATCACTTTGCAGCAGGAAGAATTCAGGTCAGGACCAGGAAGAATGTCTCAACTCCAGGAGGGAGGAGGGAGAGTGGAATCGGATGAGCCAGAAAGCCCATGGGCCTTACATACATTCCTGTTGATTTCAGAAGGGAGCTGTGCCCAGCCATCCGTTCAAAGTCCAGAAGCAAACCTGAGCCCTCCTTCCTCGTGGATGACCTGGACAAGCTCCTTTGCCTTCCCAGCCTCAGTGCCCTCATTGTAGATGCACCGGGGTGGGGTGAGGATTAAACAAGGTCCTGCCTGCACCATGCTACAGCAGACAGGAGGCTGTCTACTCCCAGTAGCCTCGTGTAAAATGAGCACCATCCCAAGAGGAAGGGGAGGGGTGGTCCAGGCCTTAAGAGACCATGTGCTTCCAACCCTAGCAGTTCCAGCCCCCAACCCCTTCTCCTAGAGGGTCAACTTCACGCTAAGTATTGAAGCCCCTGATTGGTTCTATGACATTCTTCATACACTGGCCCCAACTGGACTGTCCTTTCCAACATATCTTCCTAAAGATGGAAACTAGAGAAACCATGGGAAACGACAAGTCTTCTACTTTCCTTCCAGAAGGTTCTTGGTGCGGCTCCTCGCTGCCTTTAAAGGGTGCAGTTCCCTGTCAGTTCCTCTCCTTGTCCTGAGATTCAGGTTGAAGACTACAGACCAAATAAGGGGCCCCTCCTCCTGCCTTGAAATCCCTACCTCATTCCAGCATGCTGGGCAGCCCAAATATAGTCTTCCCCACCACCTCCCCTGGGGCTTGGCTCCCCAGAAGGAGACAGCGAGAACAACAGGCCAAGAAAGCAACATTCCCTTCCAGGGTGGGGAGTCATGGGTTCATCTAGTGCTACTACTGGTCAAACCCAAATTAAGTGGGGAATTCTGCCGCCAAAGGGAAAACCCAGGGCAGTCAGAGCCGTTCAAGAAACAAGTCCACTTTGACTGGTCTCTCCAGCCAGGGTCCCAAGGCAGTAGCAGCGCCTACAAACTGAGACATTGCTAATGGCTTCGACACTCACATAAAGGCCGTAAGATAAGTCCTCCCTGCTCACATCTGCTCGGCCCTGCTTCCCCCCCGAAGCCCATGTTCACTTTCAACTCCTCCCACCCAGAGCCCTCCAGGCAATGTGGAGAAGGACTCCCACTCACTGCACTTTCACTCACTGGGATCAAGTTCCTTCTGCTCACTGTGACCCTCTAGGACAGAATAGACCTGTCCCTGTGGATTTTCCCAGCCTGAAAATCTTTATGGGAGCAAAAAGCCTCCTCTTTCTCCCAAGCAGTGTCTGGTAGCTTCCAACTGCCGACCTGGCGGTTAGCAGCCTGTGGGATGAAGACAGAACTTTTCCACAATTATATACTCCAAAATATTTATTTATGGTGGGCATCACTGCCCTCTGGTGGGAGTAGGAGGCCCAGCCTTGCACCTGGAGAACTGCTGCTGGATTTGAAACACCAACCCTGTGGGCCACAGTTCTGCACACAACCACTACGCCACAGGGGCTCAGCCCTATACTCCAAAATATTAAGCAAACTATTTCCCAGCATTTGGTGTGGAATTTAAGTTAGTTATTCCCCCTGAAGCTCTCAGTTATCGGAGGCCTTTGTGTGTCTCACAATAGAGCTGACTCCCCTGCTGTGAGGATGATGGTTCACTTCCCTTGAAGCCAGTGCATTGATTCACATACTGCCTTTAATGATCTCTAGCTTAACCTGTTTAGCCACATCCAGGAGTCTGGGGTCTGGTCTTGTCACGTGGGATCCTGATACTTCCCTTTCCTGTAACGTGTGCATATGGCACAACCCCTTCCTATGACGTATGTCCTTGCCTGTAATTGGGGACCTGGCATGGCTCCAGAGAGTATATGAGAATGGGACATAGGACAGAGGCTCTCTCCTCTCCCTCTCTCCACTCTCCTACCCCTCAGCGCCAGACGCTCTCGGCTCCTCTCCCTCATCATGTAATCCCTTCCCCCACTCTCTCTCCACGTGGACCACCCAGCGGGGCGGAGGTGAGCATGTTACCCTGATGTGAAATGTGTCTGACTCATGATTTCTTGCTCATGCTCTCTATGCCTTTATTATCATACATGATAATTATCGCTGTACAGCTGCGCCTGTTGAACCCGTGTTGTGTGTGTCAGAGGCTGGCCACTTCTGATAGCAGTCCAGTGTGCAGAGCCCACGCCACTACCACAGCTCCTCAGCTCACTCACTCAAAGGTTCAACCAAAGCCTCAGGCAAGGGGAATCTGGAATGAACACATGGATAAGTTCCAACCAAATCATATCACACCCACAAAGCACATCCTAGACCATATGCATGCAGGAGTTGGACATGCGTGCTTCGAGATGTGTCTGACTTTTTTTTTTCTTTTGTGGGCATCACTGCCTCTGGTGGTCATCAGCGCTACCCAGCGCCGTTCCTGAGACCCGCCGCTGGATTTGAACCGCCAAGCCGGCGGACCGCAGTTCTGCACTCAACCACTTACGCCACCGGGGCCTCAGCCCGATGTGTCTGACTTTACTGAGCCTTGTGGTGCTCTCTGGAAGCTCAGAGGAGAGGCAACCCCAAGAGAGAGGCTGGACTCTCCTCACTTAGGGCCACAGAAAGTCCAGTGTCCGAACTGAGTCAGGCAATCCCCCAGGCCCCGATTTCCAGCCCTGGCTGTTTTCAGCCAGCCCTGTGGCTTCTTCCAAGCAGGGTGGGTGTGAGGGACCAGTGGATGGAAACGGAGAAGGGTCCTCAGTCAGCAGGTGGAGAGGCCTGGTGACAGAGGGCAAGTAGGGCTTCTGTGAACTTCACTTGAGCTTTTGGATTCTGTTCAGAGCCCAGGGCCAACGTGCTGGGTGCAGGCCCAGCAGCCTCCACCACAGGGTTAGAACAGACCGGCTCTTCATTCCCAGGGCTGGCAGCCCGGCCCCTCTGCGCCCCAGAGGGAAGCGGGTTACGGTTCAGAGATGGGCACACAGCCTCGGGGCAGGCCCCCAGCACAGCAACGCCATCCTACCCGCCTCTGAGCAGGTGCACCTGCTAATGAAAACTGGCTGCCCTGTGAGAACCCAGGGAGTGTAGCAGGTCTTCTCCATCCCAGGTCCTGGAGAGCAGGTGATGGAAGTCCTCTCTGGCTTTGTTTGGAACACACACCAGGCTTCCTCAGGCCCCTGCTGGGTCTGCAGGAAAGGAGTGCTGGGCCAGGCTGAGTAGACTCCAGGGTCACAGGGACTTCTGGAGGGTTCACTGGGCCCGCCCAGCCAGAACCAGCCTCTGCCTTCTTCCCTAGGAGGGAAAGTCCTTGGCTCCCGTGGCTTAGCCCGAATCCAGGCTAGACCAGTGTTTCCCAAAGTGGGGGATCCAGGGTGGTCTACAAAAGCAGATACCTACTACACTTTATCCTGGGACAGCTTTAAAAATAAATCAAGGGCTGAGCCCCGGTGGTGTCGTGGCTGTGCGCGGGACTGTGGCCCACTGGGACGGAGGTTCAATTCCAGCAGTGGGGCTGGGCCTCCTACTCCCACCACCAGAGAGCAGTGATGCCAAAACAAAAAAAACAAAAAAAAATTAATTCCCGAAGGGTGCTGAGTGATTTTTTTTGGTTTGTTTTCTGAAAGAGGGGGGAGGGAAGCAGTAGGCCACATAAGTTTGGGCAGCTATGTGCCTAGACACTTGTTGCCCACTTGTTCTCCCAAAAAAGGAGAAGTAAGCCTCCTGCCACTCCCAAGCAAACCTGTCCAGGACCAACTGTGTGCCAGGTATGGACACTGGGAACATGGGTAGTGCTGAGTGCTCAGTGATAGCTGTGGCATCCAGGACCAGCTGGCCCGGAGACACAGGGCACCGTTTGCTAGGGTGCCTTACACCACAGCTCTCCCCAGTCATGCTCCCCAGCCTGAGGTCCCACAGGTGTTTCGAATCCTCAGCGCCCCCTCGTGCCCTGCCCCAGGCCCTGCTCCTTCCTTCCTCTGCCACCCCCTGAATTCCTGACTGCCCTCTGACCAACAGCCACTCCTCCACAGGCCTCCACAGGCCGGCCTGCTGGCAGGAAGCCTCCACACCCACAGCTGGCCCCTTTTAGCCCGTGGTTAAGCAACATTCTTTGAGAGCAAAGAAACAGCCCTGAGGTCTCCAGCAGCTCAGCCCCCTTTTCCCCAGCGAGGCCAGTGACCCTGGAAAGTAAATGGCTAGAAAATTCCAAAGTGGAGTGAAGTGCTGATAAGAAGAAGCCGCCTCGGTTTCCAGCCTCCTTTGTGCGCCAACAGCGCTCCCCACCTCCCACCCCCAGCTCCTTTACAGCCCAGGCCTCAGAGGTAGCCTCGGGCCTGCCCCTTCTCGGCAGGCTGGGGCAGTGAGGGACCCTGTTGGCTGTGGGCTGATTAGACCAGCAACAGGTGGGCATCAGAGTCTGGTGGGCATCCGAGATCACTCCTACTATGGCATAGATTGCTGAGAACAAAGGAACCGGACCCTCCCCAGTTCTGCGTCACCACGCCATACAGCCAGACAGGACTTCTGCCAGCTCTCAGGTGGGCTGGGTGGGTGTCCAGGCCCTGGCAGGTGGCCTTGGCACCACCCCATCAGCAGCGTGTGCATATCGGGATAGAGTTGGGGAGTTGACTACATGGGGACACTCACCATGCTCTCAGGGTTCTGTGTTTTACAAGCGTCTTGTCCTCCAAGTCTTAGAGCAACTCCATGAGAGACGTGCTCTCCGCTCAGTAATGGGAAACCTCAGCGGGAGAGGGACTGAGTCACCAGACCTCCTCTCACTGGGATCCTGGAAGACTGACCTGGCTGCTTCCTGCACTGCGCCTGGACTCTGGGAGACAACTCTGGTCCAAGGAGCCTCCCCTAACTCGGACCTTCCGCTGTAGGAGCACCCACCACCCACGGGATCCTTTAGGGGTCTGGGGAGAAGCTTCCCGAGCTCCCGCTCACTTCTGGAGTGTGCTGGCTGGCGGGGTCACCTGCCAGGTTCTTGTCACCCAGCCCAGCGACAGCAGCCTGGAGCTGGGGTTCCTGGTCCCCTGACTGCCCTTGGCTACTGCGTCTCCTGGCTCTCCAAGTATCTGGGTTTGTGATTGGAGCTCACCTTTCTTCTTTCCTCAGTCACCAAGGAGAACGGCCTTCCAAGGCACCAGCTCGAAGGGTCCTTACAGCTCAGTGACTCATCACATTCACCAGGCTCAGTCACCCACACTGCTTTCTGTCTCCAGGAGTTTTTCCTTGTCCACAACAGGAACTCCACGTCCCCTCCAGATTAATGACCCCACCTCCCTCTGCCTCCCTGCCCCCCACCCCTGGCAACGAGTGACTCATCTGCGTCCCATCTCTACGCGGTGGCCACTGTCAGCATTGTACCTATCCATGGGAGTTGCTTGCTCCATGCACAGCCTCTTGTGACTGCCTTCTTGCTGTCACATTCTGCTTTCAGGCTTCACCCAGCTCTATGGGAGCCCTTTCTCTTTAAGGTGCCCACACTGGGCATGATGTCAGTGAGCTGCCAGATGCTACCCCTCGCATCCCCCGCTGCCAAGAGGTGGGGAAAACCTAGCTTGATCTCCAAGTTCAGTTTCCCCAGAGGCTAGTGGCCTGCGTTGCCTTTTAAGAGAGGGGTTCGGGTCCAACAAGCAGTGAAACGTGACTGCCTCATAAATGAAGGGGCTGCGGAGGGAGCTGAGTGGAAACTTTTCCAGACCTTGGCTTCACAGCTTGGCTCTCAGCGGCTCTGTGCCCGCCACCCCCCAGCCCTGGCAAGCCCCTCCCCTCAGAGAGCAAGAGAGGCGCTTCTGAACGGAACAAAGAGGCCCTTAAGTGTTTCCCTCCCCAGCTGCGCTTCAGCCAAATGTCAAGTTGTTTACATCCCAGGGGACCAGTTCCCTGGGGTGTTGACAGGCCAGCCGGTGGAGGCGGACCCAGGTCCCCGTTCCCATGGCAACATCAGGGCCAGGGGCGCAAAACTCACTGCACAGGAAGCAGGATTTATGGAAGCTACTGCCTTCGCACTGAACCTCTTCGGCAAAGTAAACCGTCTTCTGGCACACGCCACACTTCTTGCCTCCTCCCCAGTTCGGCATCCTGCAAGGGGAACACAAAGGCGGCGTCTGCTTTAGAGAGGCGGAAACACAGACCGCCCAGGAGGAACCCGGCAGGCCAAGGCCAGACGAAGGGCAGAGGAAAGGGCAGGCAGGCAGGCCTCGGGCAGCCCACTGGCTTGGCCCAGCACTTGTGCCTAGCTGTTCTCAACCATGTCCTCAAAGCCACCTCTTGGGAGGGTCCTCCCAGTGTGCCCACCCATCAGTCATTTCCTCTGAGCGACCACTTGTGTGCAGCCTTGTCCTGGGTCCCTGTTCTCTGAGAGTGACCAGAGGGTTTGGGGGGGAAGTCTACGTGCACACTAGGTTTCCACTGGACGTATTGCTCAGTGACCTTGCTGACATTTCCCACACGGGGTCATCATTCCATTATTTCTATTTGGGTCATTCCATTTCCGCTGTTGCTCCTACCCTGTGTGCGCTCCAGTAGCGTGCACACACGAGCTCTTGCAGAGACACACACGCGCACACACATGCAGCCCCCGTCTCATCTATTTCAGGTTGCACGTGCAGGACAGGCACTGTTGCTATGTGTCATGAGTGTGTCCCCTCTCGCGGGGGCTCCCTGGGTGTCTGGATAGAACTGTGCTCCGTAGAGAACCCCCAGCCCACAGTGAGGTCTCTCCTCAGGCCAGCGCCTGACATCAAAGAGCAGCACACAAGATGAAAGCTTGAGCGCTCAAGGAAGAAAACTTGTTCTCTCAATTTCCAACCCATCATTCCCGTGTGTCCGCACCTGACTGAGGGAGGAAGATGGCTCCCTCAACAGAAGTCCATGTTCAGGGAAGGACAGTGTGGGTTCCCCGGGGTGCCGGCGAGCCCAGGACATGATAGTAAAGGAGGGTGCAGAGGGCTAGGAAATGAAGGGGGTGGGCGCCAGAGTGCATGCCTGCCTGCCTCTCAAGGCAGAGGAGCCAAGGAGAAAGCTCACCCTCCGGGGCCTGTACCATAGAAATACTGCAAAGCATGGATGTGGCATCCGGTGTCCAGCCTCCTAGGAACAGCTCATGGGGCCGGTGGGGAGGACAGAGAGGCTCAGGCTCCACCATCGGCAGACCCGGGCTTCAGCTCAGGAATACCAGCCAGATGCTGTTCCCCAGCAGAGCCGCCAAGGCTCGGGGACTAAAGAGTACCCAGGCGATGCCCTTCTACTGAAAGCCGCCCCTCTGCATGCGCGCAGCCTCAAAGCGTCTGGGACCCATCGGGAAGCTCTGGGGACACTGG